>CALNHX010003587.1:0-146206 GCA_940337035.1 Agriotes lineatus | reverse complement strand
AAATTTGTTTGTATATATAGAACAATTATTTTTGTAATAAACCAGTCTGCATTTACTTGTTAGACTCACTTACTGCGTCGCTGTGGGTCCAAGCCTATAAATAATTAAGGGATGTGAGGCTGCATCTCACACAGTGACGAATTATCATCCCGTTAAGTGGCATGACTAAGCTGTCTTAAAGCGGAAACTGCTGTCTCAGTTCTGCGCTTAACATAAGGGATGGAACCAGCAAAATAACGTAACGGACGCCTGATTTCTACAGCCTCCAGGCGAATCTGTTCATGGTCCTTCGAGCCGGATCTGTCTACAACTAAGAAGAGGTACATCCCGAGAAGAAAACAACATCTACCAACCCACCCGGTTCCCCGAAAATGGCAAACAATATGGAGGAATTCAATCAGCTAGCTGTCGCCCAAGAAGAACTCGGCCAGAAGATCACGCAGGTATTTTCCAACAGCAAAAAGGACCCTGCCAGCCGAAAAACAGAAGCTTACATCGCCAGCCGAAACAAGACGCTGGACGAAACTTGGAACGCCGTGACCAAAAATCACGCCAAAATGGTGCAGCTAAGTATTCCTACACATAATTATTTTACCACAGGGTATTACGAACAAATTAAAGCCATCTACTGCGAAGCAAAAAGTTATTTGCAGAGCTGTTTAAAGGCAACTGAAAATCCCGACCCCTCTGAAACTAGGAGGCGAGAGGAAACAGTTGTAAATCCCGAGCAAAAGGTTCGTATCCGAAAACTGCAGATTCGGATGCAGAATTTTAAGCAATCTTTGGACGACGCCGAACTGGAACAAGCACTCGGAAGGCCCGCCATCACAAAGAGGGAATTAAAGGAAGAATGGGACCGGGTGATCGAGATGGACGAAGAAGTCATGTCTAACGAGATGGATTCAAACCAGACGCACTTCAGTCCTGAATTTACTACGTTGAAAGACAGGTACCGAAATTTAATTAATTTGTTACAAGCACCAACAAGGAACGAGCAAGCATCAGCCATCTCGCTTCCTCAAGTTAAAATCCCCATATACGAGGGAAATTATGAGGAATGGGCCACTTTTAAGGACCTATTCACCAAATTAGTAGATGACAACCAAAACATGGATGATGTCATCAAAATGCAGTATTTAAAAACGCATGTCAAGGGAGAGCCCAGCCGACTAATCCAGCATCTCGCAGTGACTCAAGCCAACTACAACACCGCTTGGAATTTGCTGCAACAAAGGTATCAAAATAATCGCCTTATTCTAACCAAATTGCTAGACACCATCTTCGATCAGCCGGTCCTCTCCAAGGAATCAGCCCAAGGGTTGAAAAGATTGCATGACTCCACTAAGGAATGTGTGGAAGCAATCAAAAATTTGGGCATTTCCACCGACAGCTGGGGTCCGTGGATTAACCGAGTTATTACTCGAAAATGGGATCCTGAAACTAACAAATTATATGAGCAGTCGCTTCAGTGCCCAAATGAAGTTCAGGATCACCAAACTCTAATGGCCTTCTTACAAATGCGGTTCCAATCCTTGGAATCCATTGATGGAGCTCGAAAACCAACTCAGGACAAGCCACAGAAAAAGTACGCTGCCGGATATCTCAACTGCAAGATGTGCAATGGGGACCATTACATCGATAACTGTGGTCAATTCCAGAGGCTCTCCACCCACGAAAAGCAAGAAGTGGTAAGAACCTACCGATTGTGCTTTCGATGTTTGCGACACGATTCTAATATACAATGTCGTTCGTATTATAACTGCAAAATCTGCCGCTTTCCACACCATACTCTGCTTCACAAGGCACAGCCGCCATCAAAGCCGATACCTGCTCCGAAGATGAAGACGTTTTCTCACGCAGCAGCCATGCAGACCTCCAACGCTCCAGAGACGAAGCCAAAACCCACAATCATTGCCGCCAACCTAGGCGCAAAGAAGAGCCAAGTGCTACTGGCCACAGCAACGGTTCAAGTCAAGGCAGCATCCGGGATGACTCATCTCTTGAGGGTCTTGATAGATCCAGGGTCTCAAGGTTCCTTCATCACCGAAGCCGCAGCCGAATTATTAGCGTTACCCAGGACCAAGGTTCGAGCAGAAATCTCCGGAATTGGGAACAGCGAAACAAAAGTCGCAAAATGGAAAATCACCGGTTTGATTACGCCAAGATTTCCAAGTAAATTTTCCTTACCTGTTACTTTACTGGTACTTCCCAAACTTACAAAAACCATGCCTTCATCACCCATTCCGAACATAAAAATGGATGCCTGGAAACATGTCTTCATCGCCGATCCAACCTTCAACCGACCTGGCCCCATAGATATACTTCTAGGCGCTGAAGAATATTCCCAAATAATTCTCGAAGGAATCAAGAAATCCAAAGATGGCATCCTAGGACAGAATACCGAATTGGGATGGATCTTATCAGGAACCATGGGAAGACGACCTCCCACCAGCCTTAAGGTCAACACCATGGTTGCCAAAATTGAAGAGGATGAGCAGTTGCAGAAATTCTGGAACATTGAAGAGGCTTCTCCTCAAAGGAAACTTTCCCCAGATGATCAGGTATGTGAAAATAAATTCACAGACACAGTCCAGCGAGACGTAGATGGAAGATACGTAGTAAGGATTCCATTCAAACAAACTCCAGTACACATGGGAAGGTCCAAACCCTCAGCATTGGCACGATTCATACATCTGGAGAAGAAATTAGGACAAGATCAAGATCTAGCAGTCCAATACAAGAAATTCATGCAAGAATACTTGGATTTAGGACATATGGAAAAGGTGGCAAGGGAAGATGAGAATAACGGCAAGTATTACATTCCCCACCATGGCGTCATCCGAGAAGCAAGTTCATCAACCAGGCTTCGTGTCGTTTTCGATGCCTCTAGCAAGGCCTCTCACGGAAAATCCTTAAATGAGATGATGTACGCTGGACCTAAACTTCAGCAAGAACTGGTCGACATTCTACTTCGATGGAGGACACACAGGATTGTTTTTTCTGCAGACATTGAAAAAATGTACCGACAAATCAGAATGAACAACCAAGACCAGGAGTACCAAAGAGTCCTATGGAGATTCGACAAATCACAGCCAATCAGGGAATATAAGCTGTGCACCGTCACTTATGGAACCGCATCAGCTCCCTATCTTGCCATTCGAACCTTGCATCAACTCGCACAGGACGAAAAGGTCTCATTTCCATTAGCTTCAGAAGCAGTGAAGAAAGATTTCTACGTGGACGACGTGCTTTCTGGGGCCGACACTGTGGAAGAAGCGATCCAACAACAAGGTCAGCTCATTTCCTTACTAAAACGTGGAGGCTTTACTCTACATAAATGGTGCAGTAATGAGTCAGCCATCATTCAAGAACTCCCAGAAGAGTTAAAGGAACAAACATACCTCGAAATAAGTGAAGACGGCGTAAAAAAGTCCTTGGGCATTCACTGGTCTCCATATGAAGATGTTTTCTGTTTTAAGGTAGACGTTAAGCAACAGGAATCCACCAAACGCACCATACTATCCGAAGTTGCCAAAATTTTCGACCCATTGGGATGGTTAGCACCCGTCATCATCACTGCCAAGCTACTCATCCAAGAACTATGGCTCGAAAATATCAAATGGGATGACCCAGTGTCTGAAAATATCCAAGGCAAATGGGAGACGCTCAGGTCTCAACTCAAGGCAGTGGAAGAAATTACCTTACCAAGGTGGTTGTTTATCAAAAGGGAATCTCTAGTAGAGCTGCATGGATTCTGTGACGCCTCCGAAAGAGCTTTCGGGGCCGCGATTTATACCAGAGTCACCACATCATCCGGCCAAGTCAAGGTATCCTTATTAATAGCCAAATCCAAGGTGGCACCAGCCCGAGCCAAGACGACATTACCAAGACTGGAACTCTGCGCAGCAGTACTCCTTTCCAATCTACTTCAAAGGGTAATTGCAGCATTAGACCTTCCTAAGGTGTCTATCTTCGCCTGGACCGACTCCATGGTTACATTAGGATGGATAAAAGGAGACCCGGTACGATGGAAGACGTTCGTCGCGAATCGAGTAGCCGAAATCAACAATCTAATTCCGGCTCAACATTGGAACCACGTCAAATCCGAAGAGAATCCTGCAGACGTCATCTCCCGAGGCACTAGTCCAGAAAAACTAAAGAATCATCTCCTATGGTGGGACGGACCGAGCTGGCTAGTTAACAAGAGTTCATGGCCGTGTCAACCAGACACCGCAACCACCGAGGAAGAAGCAAGAAGTTACACTGTGCATCAAACTACCATTCATCAAGACGAGAACGAAGTCGTTCATCGTTTTTCTTCTCTAACAAGAATGGTACGAGTCATGTCACATTGCCGAAGATTCATCAACAAGTGTAAGCGACTTCCCACTCAATCAGGATGCCTATCAGTGAAGGAAATGGACGACACCATCCTCCTACTCGTTAAGGTCATCCAAGGAAGTGATCCTATTTTGAGGGCAACAGGATCTCAACTCCGGCAGAACAAATATGTGAGTTCCAGTAACAAGCTTGCCAACCTCAATCCCTTCATCGATCAGCATGGAATAATCCGTGTTGGAGGAAGATTAGAAAATTCCACCTTGTCCTTCAATGAAAAACACCCAATCATACTCCCGTACTCCAGTCATATTTCCAAACTAATAATCCAAGAGGCGCATCTACGCACGCTGCACGGTGGCACCCAACTCACTCTCTCATATATCCGAAGAAAATATTGGATCATCAACGCGAAGAAAGCAGTCAGCTCCAGCATCCAGAAGTGTTTCCGATGTCTACGATACAAAGCAGAGGCAGCACAGCAACTGATGGGAAATCTTCCATCAACCAGAGTGAATTCAACTCCTCCATTCTTCCATTCCGGAGTGGACTACGCCGGCCCAATACAGATCCGAACATCCAAGGGAAGAGGGCATTCTTCGCACAAAGGGTACATTGCTGTTTTTGTCTGTCTATCAACCAAGGCAATCCACCTAGAGGCCGTCAGCGACATGACAACCAACAGCTTCCTAGCAGTCTTCAGGAGGTTTACTGCCCGAAGAGGACGCTGTGCACACCTATACAGCGACAACGGAACAAACTTCGTTGGCGCAAGAAAAGTGTTGGACAAGGAAACCCGCCAAACAATTGAAGGCCCAGTTGTCCAAGAAACCTTAGCAACCGGTGGTACCCAATGGCACTTCATCCCTCCAATAGCCCCTCACTTCGGAGGGATATGGGAAGCAGGGGTAAAATCAATGAAGCATCATCTGAAGAGAACTATTGGCCACGCTACTCTCACCTTTGAAGAGTTAACAACTCTTCTCTGCCAAATTGAGGCCTGCCTAAACTCACGTCCTCTATGTCCACAAGGCAACGATATTGAGGACACAACTGCTCTGACGCCAGGCCATTTCCTAATAGGGAGGGAAATCATATCGCCACCAGACCCAATCAACACTCCAATATCTTCAAATCTATCGAATCGTTGGAGGATAATCCAAAAGATCAAGCAAGATTTTTGGAAATCATGGAGCTCGGACTACCTTCATGGATTACAGCAACGAAACAAATGGAAGAAACCATTGGAGAACACTAAAGTTGGAGATTTAGTGTTAATCAAAGAAGATAGTATCAATCCTAGTAAGTGGCCTTTAGCAAGAGTCACTGCAACTCATCCAGCAGCCGATGGATCAGTACGAGTAGTGACGCTCCAGAAATCAGGAGGACATCAGCTAAAACGATCCATAGGCAGCATCATTCCATTACCAGCAACTACCGAGGAATCGCAGGAACCAGAGGCAGAAGATAAAATTTCAACTAACATTATCCAGACACGATCATCCCCAGCACCAAGGAAATCTGTCGCGTCCAAATGGAAACTGCTGTTACTCATCTTTACCCTTCTTACCACCAATACATTAAGTAAAGCAGAATTTAATATCCAAAAACCAGACAGCGGGTACTATGTAGAACACATTGGACACGGGAAGATTGAGAGAGGAACATTCCGGATCGAAATCCAGTTCGAGAGGGGGAAGATCGAAGAAGACTTCGAAACAGTCACAGACATGGTAGACAAATTCGACAATCTCTGCGACTCTGCAAAAGAACTGTCCGAAGACACATTATGCAAGACACTGGTGCATCATCTTCTGGAACAGAAAAAGCAAATGGAATGGATTAGAGATGGTATGGAAGAAATAATAACAAGACGAGAAAAAAGAGGAGTCCTTGGCACAGTATTAACATCAATTTTTGGAGTCAACGATGAAGTCTATCAAGATATAGACAGGCTAGACAAGAATCAACAGGAACTAATAAAAATGGACAGTCAACAATCCAAATTCTTGCTATCAGCACTTTCCAGGTTTAATGAAACCGAAGAACGAATCGACAAGAAGCTGGAACATTTCCAAGAAAAATTAAACCAAGGAATCCGGGCCATTAACAACATGGACAAATGGTATAAAGCAACCGACTCCAACCGACTAAATATTCACATCATCAGTGTGTACCAAGTCGCCACAAATGTAATTAGTGAACTGTGCAACTACCATATTCACATCTTAAACGTTCACTTTCAGCAAGGTAATCTGTACGAGCTAATAACACCTGCTCAAATTAAACAGATCCTCGCTAATGCAACCAGTAAACTTTCACCAAATTTGGAGATATTACCAACGCCAATTCTAAAGGTTGACATTGGGCATGACGACATCTACATCAACGTCCAAGGGTATTTCATCATAGTGGAAAAAACGGAATACTCCTTAATTAAAGTGACACCAATTCCTCTCCAAATCAGCAATGGATCCTACTGGATGATCGATGTGCCGAAAGGAATCTTCGCTGTGGATTACAACCTACAAATGTACTTCCACGAAACAGATGAAGAATTCAAAGAAGAGCTACAAATTTCTCCCACTACCTATGTTTGCAGTCCAACGGTAGTTAAAGGAATTGAAAACAACCCAAACTGCATCATTGACGATATATATCACCGAGTAGAAACCAGTCAATGTCTCCTACGAAGACATCGCATCCAGTCCATTATTTGGAAACAATTGTACATGGAAAACACCTGGCTATTTGTAGTCAGTAAACCAACCCGCATAGCAATCACTTGTAGTGGAAACAGGGAAGAAGTCACCGTCAACACTACAGGTGTCATTCAAATTTCATCGGATTGCATCATCCAAACTGCGAGGAATACATTAACCCCAAGGCACAACAGAAAATACAAGATCCTGGCTGGATACTCCAAGGCTATCAGTATCAATATTACCAACCCAATCACAACAAACTCATTTTCAGAAATCGCAGAGGAACCTGTACTAACTCAGTCAGACCACTTCGAAGACCTACAAGCATCGCAGTTAGATTTCCAGGAGCATATAAAAAACTTCACCTGGAAAGCCATCCGACATCATTCTCACCTGTCTATTGGGGTCACAGGCAGCCTTTTGGGAACCGCTGCCCTACTAGGAGCTATCTACTACATTCGGCAACGAATAACACGAAGGAAGCCACCACCCGCACAACCCCAGGCAGAAGAATATCCTCTCAAAACGCTCAATCTCGAAGAAACAATATAATTTATCGGTTTGCTTTTTTGTGGCTTAAAATTGGCAATATGTTTAATCTTGTCTTTAACAGATTAACCAGATATAAATTTATAATTATTCATTTAAATTTTACGAAACATTCTAAAAGTTAAAAGCCACCAAAAACGCAATATTGCATTATGCAAGCGCGGCGACCTACTCACAGTCAAGTTTAAACACCTCGCAGTCGCCGCTCAGCATTTTTACACGGCTTCGCGTACACAATTACGCAAGGCCGTGACAAGGTTTAAATGCCTACAATCGCAGCTCAGCATAAAAGACGCTCGAGTTCATGGAGTCCATATCATATCACGGAAGCAAAACCGCTGAGTATTGTTTTGCAAGACTAGTAAATTAACCTACTGAATATAATACATTGCACCTGTTATTAGAAATGAACTTTGTATATTACTATGATCTAAGCAAATTTGTTTGTATATATAGAACAATTATTTTTGTAATAAACCAGTCTGCATTTACTTGTTAGACTCACTTACTGCGTCGCTGTGGGTCCAAGCCTATAAATAATTAAGGGATGTGAGGCTGCATCTCACACAGTGACGAATTATCATCCCGTTAAGTGGCATGACTAAGCTGTCTTAAAGCGGAAACTGCTGTCTCAGTTCTGCGCTTAACATAAGGGATGGAACCAGCAAAATAACGTAACGGACGCCTGATTTCTACAGCCTCCAGGCGAATCTGTTCAAGGTTAAACGAGCACATACAAGCAGCAAAACGTTCTTCCACCTTTTCAGTTTGGATTCAAAACAAACCATTCCACTTGTCATCAGTTGCAGCAAATTGTAGAAATCATAGAGGCTGGGTATGAAGATGAGAAATATATTACTGCAGTATTTCTAGATATAGCCAAAGCCTTTGATAAGGTTTGGCTGGAAGGTCTCAAATACAAAATTCTCCAACTGCCTATTCCAAGCTATCTAAAAGCGGCTGTATACTCATTCCTTGATGAAAGAAGCTTTGCGGTCCGAGTCAAAGCATCAATATCGGATAGAAAACCTATCAGGGCTGGCGTACCGCAAGGTAGCGTACTAGGTCCAATACTCTTTAACATCTTTGTGGATGATATTCCGTTAACCCTTGAAAACTTGGCTATGTACGCTGATGACACTGTGATAATCGCTCAGAATTACAATCTTGACAGCTCAATAAAACAGCTACAGTCAGCAATCAACGAAGTTAGTACGTGGCTTAACAAGTGGGACATATCACTTAATCCCACCAAATGCGAAGCGAAAATCTTCACTCTTAGAAAAATCGAAAACCCTGCAAATAATAACTGTAAACGGGGTACGTGTTGAGTGGCACCCTACCAGCGAAGCTGTAAAATATCTAGCAGTACATCTAGATACACGATTGACATGGAGACTCCATATTAATAAAAAGCTCAGCCTATCCTAGGCAAGACTATCGAAACTGTACCCATTAATCAATCGAAACTCTCATCTGAATGCTGACTGAATGCTGCTTGCTTATGTACAAGTCCTCTGATTATGTACGCTAGTGTCATCTGGAGCAAGACCTCAAAAACGAACATAAATAAAATACAATCGCTTCAAAATAAACGTACGTAATCCATAGCTTCACTATGAGCTGCAAATGCTAACAATTCAAGAATACCTGAAGAAGACAACCAAACGATTTCTCCAAAAGCTACATACATGCGAAGCCTCTCGTCACTATAGTCTAGGGCAAAAGAATATACATCTTCGGCTTAAACGCAAACTTCCGCAGGACCTATATTTTGAAACAGATGATGAAGATTAACCAAGCAAAAGCCAAATAAAACCCTTCCCGACTGTTGGACCAGCTGGTACGTTAGTTTGTGTCATGTAAATGTTGTAAATACTATGTATATATAATTCACATCAACGCTATGTATAACAAATAATTTTGTTAAACTGGCAATAAAAATTTAAAAAAAAAGAAACAACGTAACTCGTGAAACATGTGGCATAGACGATGTAGTCAGATGGAACAGGTCAAGACGACGATTCTGGCGAGATAACGTCGAAAGAATGGAGAACGACAAACTCGCAAAGAGAGTAATGACCCAAAATCCAAATACAAAACAACCACCTGGTAGACCACAAAAGAGATGATACGAAATTTGGACATCGGTCTTGTGCTAGGGATGCAGCGGCGGCGGCGACGGATGGGCTGAGCGGCGTCAGCAGGCGGCGTGAGCGAACGGCGTCGATTGGAGGCGATTTTGGAGCGACCGCTTGCGATGTGGCCGTCTGGGCGACGGCGATGCTTCTCTGTGAAGGCTAGGCATAGAGGCAGACGGCGGCGGCGTCTTTGGATTGCTGTGGGCCTCCTTGAATGGGAGCGGCAGCTTGCGTGGTGCGTCCTGGGGCACGGCGGCGCTTACGGACGGGCTTCGTGGAGGGCAGCGACTGTGGCGGCGACCTAGAGAACAGCGGCTGTGGCTTAGGCGGCGAGTAGCGGCGTTCCTGGCGGAGGAGTGTTGCCTCTGCGACCAAGGGTCGAGCAGGAGGAGAGTTGTTTGACTTGAGATTAAAATCGATCGAATCTTTTTTCTGTGAGCGGCGTGTATGCGGCAGCTTTCTTAGCTGCACGTTGCGGCATCGGTGCCGTCGGGCTCCTACAGGGCTACTGGAGTGCTAGCCCTGGAGATGAGAAGAAGTTGATCCGAGGTCAATGGTCAATAGAATATAGTTTTCTGCGCCGTTCTCTTCTTTTAAAGGCATTCCATCTCCACTGTTTTCTCCCGAACGGTCGGTTTCTGGGGTTGTAAAGTGACAACTCGATTTCGGGGGCGATTTGGTAAATTTTAATTAATTCTTGGTCTCGCGTTCTTAATTGAGCGTGATGCGATTTATTATGTCGCCCATTGCACTCCTGGTGTAAATACGCGTCGAATGGTACCTTACTTGACTACCTTGCTATCACTTTACAAGGTGCTCTGATTAATTAGGCGTTTTTCCTTATACGAAATGCGAGCGGCCGCGGTATGGATAATCATGCATAATGTTCTCCGGTACTAGGCCCGCTTACCGAGTTGACACTTTTGCTAATCCTTTGAATGGACGGCTTAAGTCGATTTCCTTTGTGCGTTCCGGGCGGTCGATAACCTGCATTTTGTAGATGAATTTGCATTTTTGTTTACGCGGCCGCTGGTCTTTGTCGGCGTTCATTTTATTTGATGCGTTTTATTTAGAGCTACGGCAAAACGCTGTTTGATAGATTTTTCGGGTGGCCTCAATTAGTTTGCTGAAATGACAATTGTGCGGATTTCGGCGTGCTGTTTTCACTTAGCCCAAAACAAATAAACGGCTGGAATTGCTTGTTTTTCTGCTCCTTGGAAAAATAAACGCGAGGTTCGAGCGCGTTACTCACATGTGATAAGATTTTTAATTGAGCCGCTACCTGACGAATGAGAAGCGCGGCTCTTTATTACATGTGTGCTCATGTCAATGCCACGCCTTCGTTATATTACTATTGATAAATTCTTACATTTATATTACACAATCAAACTACTACATTTCTATCACGTGTCATACTAACCATTCCAAACAAACTTAGAGCGTAAACACCACTCTGAAACGATAATGTACCTCAAAAATAGGGCGATTTGTTAAAATTACACCAACAACCCAGTTTTTCTTTCAAATAAAATTCTATACTTACCTATAATATTAATTTTTGATTTTACAAAAATAATCAATGTGTCAATTTACCTTGGCTTGTTTTTTACAATAAAAGTCAAAACCAATTAGTACAAAAAACAGTAAAATATAGGTATAGAAGCTCTTCACTGAATTTTGCGACAAGAGAAAGTACAGTGATTTCAGAAATGATCGAACGTTTTTGAATGGTCATTATTTTGGGGCGAATTATTTTAACTATTTGATGTTGGCTACGCGTGCAGTTTTATGTTTTGACGTTGAAATATTTCATTGGCGTTCGTTCTTTGTGCAAGGTGTTGTACGATTTTTACAGCCGGTTTCAGTTATTATTTTGTGGTTTCAGCGTACTATTCGTTTGCAAAAATCATTTCTCTAATTAATGTATTTGAGTTTAATGTAAACATACACACTAGTTAACAAATGTGAAGTTTCAATGTTATTTTCTTATTTTAGAATACAAATTAGAAACTTGCCGTTCACACCTGAACTAGATGATTATATTCTAATGGCTCACTTTTGCAATGGAATCCGAAATCAGCATGGTTCATGGTCATATTCCATTCAGTCATTTATCGAACAATTTACTGAGGCTTTTCCAGGTGTGCAAATCAATTACGATGCTTTTGCTCACCATAAGCGGGTTATTATTCACTGTTTCGAAGACAGAAACTGCATCTGCAAAAGTAAATCAACAGGCAGGCCTACTGTTTTAACCGAAGAACAGGTAGCTGATATTAATGATCGAACGCAACTACGCCAGCACAAATCAGTTTCCATATTGGCTGCCCAAAGTGATATGTAAACAATAGATTGCTCATTTACAGCGTAATTTACGCATAATATATTCCTTTATACTTAGGTATGTGTCTGTTGGATCGTGTCATAAGGATCTAAGAAGAGTGGTGTAGCTTGAACAAGCGTCCACGTTTGATCAGCAGAGTTAAGCAACGCTGTCTCTGGTCAGAACATGGATGGGAGTTCCACGGTTGCATCTCTCGGGGCCTCGTGGTACGGCTATCACGGAAAAAAGTTGGTCCCGGCGGTCATACAACATCATGACAGTCGTTAGTGGGGTTGGAAGTCCTCATAACTGCACAGCGACGCCTATAATTGGCCTAACGGCTGTTGGCTGAGTGCGAATTAAATAAATAAATAAATAAATCTCCACATATGTCAGTACATGATAACAGTGGTAAAAGAATTATTTGAAAATGATTGGAGATCACGAATATAATATTGATAGTGGTTTAATAACAATTATCCTGATCGTCTTATTAGTCGTGGAAGGTGGCCTGCGCGTTCACCAGATTTGACACCACTAGATTTTTATTTATTTGGGCATTTAAAAACTAAAATATACAGAAACCGTTTACAAACACTCGAAGAATTACAGCAATCTAATAAATAAGAAATACAAAATATAAGTGAGGAGGATTTGCGGATATTGATAATATGAAACGATGGATTAATTTGTGTCTACATTTCCAACAATTTTTATAGACTATCCTTATTGTGACGTCTTTTAAGTTAGCTGTAGTGATCAATTCATCATAACTTCAGTACAATAAGATAAGTGTTTCCTGTTTTCCAGTTAATTTTTAAGTTGTTATCGTTATCTGTTGATGACCGGATGAAACGATAAAGAAGCTGACCTGCGGTTAATTAATTCAAATAATCAATGGTAGTAAAAAATCGCAGATCAACCCCCTTAAAGCTCGTACTACACGGAAGTTCTAAAAATCTTCACTTAATGCCATGGCCGAGCTAACTCAAATTCGGCGATATGGTCGTGGGTTCAAACCACCAGCTGTGCACACTGCAAAGTCTTTAAAAGGAAGGATATGGGCGCCAGAAATCAGATTATTTCGAATAATTTAAATAAACCTCAAATGACTAGCTTTTATTTAATAACTACTGAATAATTTGTAGTATGGTAATTCAATAATAAATAATCAAAACAACTTGATCACAAATAATGTCATAGTAGAGCTGTGCAAGTTAAATGAAGGTTGCGACAAGAAACCCTTTTTGGGTTATTCAATTAATTGTAACCACAAATAAATAAAGTGGTATGCATACCGCTGTCATTTAAAAAAAACCTTTCTATTCGGGCTATTGAAAGCAAAAAGCGTGAATACTCCATTTACAAAGATTTGATTACACATATAAATTGTAGCTTTCAATGTTAATTGTAATTAAGTATACGCATTTAAACATCAAAGATTAAAACTGATTGAACGTATGCGTCTAAATTTACCATGTTAGTAATAACGGAAAGTATAAATTTAAACTTTAAATACTGATAGTTATGGAATGTACGAATTTAAATTTCAAGAATTGAAGATTATGTAATATAATATTAATCCCGGAATAACCAGTCAGTGTAACTGTCCACAATTAACCGAAATCACTAACCTTCGGAGTCCAATAATTCCTAGGGACCGCGCTGTCAAAGGGTCGCTACTGCAGGTTATTCAGCTAAATCAACGCCTAACGTGATGCAACGGCTTGCCAGGGAAAGCTGACAACAAGGTCGAACGTTTTGCTCCTGGCAGCATCGACGCTGAAGGCAGATAACATTCTTTAATGGGACAGGACAATAGCCTCCAGGTCTAAAATTATCAGATAGGAGCTGATTTTAAAACCATCGAGTGAAACTGTCGGTTAAGAGCTAAAGAAATGCAATTAATAAGAGAATAACAAACAGAAGAACGTCATCGTACCTGTTTATAGTCAGCCCTTCAAAAATTAATCGTCGTTGCGTAATAACGCACGAACGAGACCTCTTTAGAAGCAAGTTACTTCGTCGAGGTGCAGGAAAAGAATCATCGCGCATTCGGCCAACTAACAAAGACAGCTGAATGCTGCGACCTCGCGATAAGCCAGCGAATGTTTTTGGGGCTTTCCAAAATCGGTACGAAAAGAGTGCACTGGTAAATTGAAATATTTAGAAACAAAATTGATTATTATGCAAAGACAATATACAGGCTGGTCCTTAAATAATTGGTATGTGGAGAAAACATTCGAGCGAAGCCGAAAAATGGTTTCAGGGAGCAGGGTAGTCCCTTAAACAGTATTTAGGGTAGAATATGCTAATTACTTATCTTAAGTGAACTGTACTATTTTATCCTAAAACTAACTGAAAATTGAATTGATGTGGTTAAAATTGGAGTTTCCACTTTACATAAAGACACGAATAAATTTTGTATCAATAAAATGTTTCTAATAAAAAATGTATTGTATAAGATTATTCCGATTTACTTTAGTTTATTTCTTGCAAGGTAAAATTTTATGATTTTAAATAAGTAAGATTGTTTTCATAAGAGGTAGGTTGATTTGAGTGTTATTTATTTTCACTGAATGAGAATGACGAGGTGTCCCGGGTGGTGTAGCTTGAACAAGCGTCCACGTTCGATCAGCAGAGTTAAGGCAACGCTCTTTCTGGTCAGAACTTGGATGGGAGTTCCACGGCTGCATCTCTCGGCGCCTCATGATACGGCTGTCACGGAAATAGTTGGTCCCGGCGGTCATAACAACATCATGGCAGTCGTTAGTGGGGTTGGAAGTCCCCATAAATGCACAGCGACGCCTATAATTGCCCTAACGGCTGTTGGCTGAATGCGATATAAATAAATAAATTAATTAATAAATGCTAACACAATCAAGTGTTTACCCCCAGTACCCACTCGGAAGCCACTGCCAGAAAAACTAAAATGTTTACAATAGTAACAACTCCTGTTAAATGGGTTGTCTACAGACGTCCTTAATCAGCGTTCAGTCATTTCTGAAGGCACTTACATAATATTGATGGCGGTATAGAAGAGGAAGAACTTGCCGATAGTTTGAGGAACTGGATTGTGAAAATGAGGCAACGAAATGGTGAGGAATATAAAGGTGATTTTTGAGGCTTTCACGGCCATTGTCATTAAGTAACAAACGACTTCCGGGATTGGACCGTGTCGGTCTCAATCATGACACGGTCCAATCCCGGAAGTCGTTTGTTACTTAAGGAATATAAAGGGTCTACACTTAAACTAATATGAAACATTAAGTCAAAGTTGTTGCAAGAGAAATTCCATCAAGATTATAACAGGAAACTGGACCCTTTTAAAATATTGCTTTTGAACAAGCCCGTGAAGTCAAAAATGCAAAGAGAAGAGTTTTGCTAAAATTTCATGAGAAAGGAAAAATTAGCTCAGTCCCACTAAGTACAGATGAACATAACAAACTATATTGCAATCGCGATCTTTCTGGATGAGGGTTGGACATGATTTCGTTTTATCAAGTTACTTTCTTTATTATATTTTTTGTTTGCTTTAGGTTTTCCTGTTATTAAAAACTACGTTTTACGGAGCTGCCAAATCTAAATTTAGCGATTTCAAAAATATCTCGGTAGTTCATGTCAAGCTCGTGTCGATTTGAATTCAAGTTGAATTAACGCAGTAAGAAGATGCCCAAAACGATATCAAAAGAAACCAAAGTGCACATTAAAAAATGTTTTGAAACCCTACGAAATATGCGGCCTGATTTAACCCATGATTGTCTGGTAAACAGCGTTTGCAATATTTTTGGGGTAAAGTTAATTACATACATGTTTTTTTATATTTGCCTAATAAAGTATTAGTTTTTAGTTTGGGAGGTCGACAATAGAAATTATTATAAAACAACAGCCTAAAGAGTTGCAATCTTCTGTCGTTGGCGTACGCTCTAAATCTAGTTTATATCAAAATCATTTTTTAGGAAGGACTTGCAACAACTGATTTGGCAATATAATTCCGAAAATAGGTTTTTTACAGTAAGTAATTTATTGATTGATGTTAAGGAACAGTGTGGGTTTACGGGAGGGAGAACATTTTATGTGAACAAAAGCACGTTGTTGCATCCAAAATTAGTTTCTTGCGAAAATATCTACATTTTAAAAATTCCGATGAAAATCGTACCACACTCATTAATGACCAATAGAAAAATTAGTTCACGAGCAGTAACCAAGACAACAACAAAATTTCTTGGAAATTTTTTGTAGGTAGATATTACTTCTTTTTAGGGTTTGTGTTGTTACGATTTTCTTACCGAATCTGCATTCGAGCATTAATTCATATCCGGAAATTATTTTTCGTGCATTCCAACAACGTTCTAATTTGCCCTCGCGTCCCGCTCAGGCAAATTAATACGACGTTGTTGGAACGCACTCAAAAAATTTCCGGAAAGAATTAATGCTCTTATGAGATTATATGTGAAAATATCATCTTCGTGTACCTTGATGAAACGTGGATCTACCAAAATGGATCTACGATTCGTCGTTGGGTTCACGAAGATGATAGTAAAAGTAATCCATCTAAATTCAGGGGGGAGGGAAAACGATTCACAATTTTGCATGCTGGATCTAAATTTGGGTTTTTGGAAGGATGCGATTTTTTATTGGATTCAATACAACGACAAAGATTACCACAAGACCATGACCGCAACTGTATTTCAAAATTGGGTAATTAATCAGCGTATTCCTGCTTTAGCTAAGATTAATTGTAAATGTGTGGTAGTTATGGACAACGCTCCTTATTGCAGTTGGACAAAACGCCCACATTTTCCACCAAAAAAGGCGAAATGCAGAAATGGCTGGTTAAGCACAGTGTAAAGTTTTCTGATAACTATACAAAAAAACAGCTTTGGCAGTTAATTAAACCTTTTAGAGAAAATCACAGCAAGCGCTATGCAGTCGACGAACTTTTAAAAGAGAAAGGTAATGAGGTTCTTAGATTACCCCCCTACCATTTTCAATACAACCCTATCGAAATGGCATGGAGATTTTGTAAGACCTATTATAACAAACATATAAATTCGCAACCACCATCTAAGGATAGGGTTACAAATTTATGGTCTGAAGCTCTTTTAAAATGTTCACCAGACATGTGGCAAAATTATTGTAAGCTTGGTGAGGAACTTATTTCGGCAGACTGGACAAAACATATGGGTAACCTTTCGTTTGAAAATATTCCTCCCATCATTATTTCACTAGCAGAATCTGATTCTGAATCATGGTTAGAATCGGAGTCAGAATCTCTTAGTGAAGTAATGGAAGTGCAATATAAAATTCTATTATTTCAGTTCAAAATTTCAGTAAATATTCAAGAGCAAAAATGCAGTTATTGCAAACGTGGCAAACATAAAAGGCTGCCAAACAAGCCAAAAAGGCAGTCATCGGTAATTTAGACGTAAGTAACCAGAAAGAGTTATTTAAGCAACATAGGCGTCTATTATACCTGTACACTACCACGGGAACGTCGGAGCAATCATATAGCAATACCCAGTGAACAAGAAAATTGAAGAAGATCCAACCCCCTGGGTGGATGCAGCGAAAGTGCAGTCGAAACAAAGCACAGCATAATGCGGTAGTTCATCTTTTATTCTCTGTGCATGGTTGAAATTATAGCATTTTTCAGGTACTCTACGGCAGTATTACTCAAAGTGGTGGTCCGCGGACCGGTGCCGGTCCGCGAAGCCGATTGTTGATTTCGATAATCGACTCGAGTCTGTTGTTAGTCTACCACCCCAAAATATAGGAATAGTATGAACGTTCATCTATTTTGCGTGGTGTTGTCATCAGTTAAACCACGGACAGATAATAATAAGAAGCCCATTCATCACATTAATGCTTTGTACGAAGCTGGTGAAACTGTTAAATATGTAAATTGCGTAACATTTTAATCTAGTAAATACGCGATAAACTTGACATCAAATACAGGAATGTCTTTTGAACGGTATTAACATTGAACTATTAAAAACACTGACTCAATTAAACAGCAATAAAAGACGGTAATCAACTAAACATGGTACAAATGCGACACATACTTTATCTACCAGTACGTAAAGTTGAAAAGGATCACGTAATCTGACGGTAATGAATTAAACTGACAGGTAAACAACTATAAAGGGTTTAGCAAATGCAATGGTGCAAATAATAAATATTACAATGACCGCAACGTTACTCAAACTGTCTAGCACTTCGCCGAAACACTCGGTACACTTAAAACTCGGCACTGTAAAGCTACTGCAATAAAAAATGGTACCTTTAAGAAGCTTGGTTTAGCTGCAATCGACGTCCTACGTTGCTGCAAACGGCTGCCGCTTAAGACCACTGCTAACATCTAGTGAAACTGCTTTAAAACAACGGTAAATGGCAGACGAAATGGAACCTGGGATAATCGACCTAACAAGGGCAAAATCGAAGCCCGTACAGAAATTGGCAGAACGAAAAGAGGGAGCTTCGCGAAACCTGGGTTTTCACGGAGAGTTCGCCAAACGACGTTTTAGGGGTTGCCGCCCCACGATAACGAAAACCTCAAGGCTCACATCGATAAACAACAACGTTAAGTTCGCCCAACAGCCACCGCAACCAAGTGTAGTTCAATGAGTCCATGAAATGCGAAACGCACAACACGTATGTTGGATCGGCGGGAGTTCAAATAACGGAACACAGAAACAAACCGTTAGCCGTTAATCGCACAATAAACAAACGTAAACCCTCGCCTACGCCACCCCGAAGGGTGCATGGCGGGACGACAACTTCCAAATCACTTGTTACTTCTCGTCACGCCGGGCCAATTCTGTCTAGAAACCCCGCAAAGAGCTTCGCAAGCGATAAATAGTGGGGTCCAATATTCGTACTCGCTCTCTCTAGCACACGGCAACTGTCTTTTAATCTGACTAAAAACGTAGGCGTTTATTCGACAAATTCACGTCTACGGCGGATCGATAAGAAACATGTGCGCGGCGGGTACGCAGACTGGACCGATAACACAGATGTGTGCAGCTAGAAAACAACTGAATGCATGCACAAAATTTGAGATACTTATATACAATCGGAATGGTAATTCGGAATCGAGAAAATAATGCAAAGTTAGACGTACGTTCATACAAATTAAAAATTTCCTTACATCTGTTAAAGTCTATGAATAACTTACTTATATTTCGTTATTGGTTCATTTGTTAATAAATATAGTGGTCCGTCATACATTAGTAAAAATAATACCGGTCCGCCACATTAAATAGTTTGAGAAGCACTGCTCTACGGAACAGTAGCTTAACTTCATGTTTCTCCTTCAGCTCATTTAGGCGCTTATTGTAAAGAAAGGATTAACCAAGGTACCTACTATAACATGAAAATAAAAGACGTGTTGCCAATATCCTCGAAAAATACGCTAAAACACAGAAAAAGACAATCAATTAAAATTCTAACAATTTTCTGCTACTTGTAAAAAACATGTTGTGATTAGTTTAATAAAAATTTAGATTTATAAAATCTTTTGCCTTAAGATACAGAGGAAGCGCTTGCAACAGCGCAAACGATAAATGATAGAAAACATAACCTTAAGATAAAATTATCGAACGTCAAATATTAAAGTCACAATTCAACTCCTTAAACACCAATTACACTGCCAAAACTGTCTAAATTCCATGGCCAACCCTCATCCAGAAAGATCGCGAATGCAATATACGTAATAGATTTATGGAAACATACGAGAAGGTTCGCAATGCAAATTTACAACAATAATTATAGACACAATTATTGCGTGATTATCAATCGCCCTTGGTAAATTCTAACTGAAAACGTCACTCTGAAACGATAATAACCCTCAAAACTAGAGCGATTAGTTACAATTACACTAATAACAACCCGGTTTTTCTATCAAATATAATTCAATGGTTACCTATGCAATTACTTTTTGATTTGTTAAAAATAGTTAATGTGTCAATTTATCTTGGCTTGTTTTTTACAATAAAAGTAGAAAGTGAGCGAGGAACCATACGGAACGGCAAACAATGGTGTGATTATTAAATTGTTACTTTTTTAGTTTACATCCCCACATTTAAGCTAAATAGAAAAATAAAAAACCAATTGTATGTGGGGGTGTAAACTAAATTATAGTCTAAGTTGAACTAAATTAGTTTAAACTTTTTATTGAAGATTAAGTAATACAAATTATTCACATTTATGCTTCTGCTATTTGCAAGGAGGATGTAACAAACCAAGCCACCACCAGTGCCACCTACCGCCTTGAGCGCACACCAGGGAGCAACACGCCAACAGACCTAACCTAACCTAACCTCGCAATTAAAAGCAGAATGTTTGAAAACAAAACAAAAAAATAAGTGGGGTATAAACTAAATAAGCTGCCCGTAAACACAATTTTAGTTTATCCCCCCACATTTAAGCGAAATTAAAAAGTCGTAATCCAGGTGTATGTGGGGATGTAAACTAAAAAAGTGCCATTAAATTAATAGACGAAACGACACACAAATTAATACGAAAAACGGTAAGAAATACGTATGAAAGCTATTCTCTGAATTTTGCGACAAGAGAAACTACATAATTGATGGCGGTATATCAGAAAATAATAGTAATTTATTATACAACACGATAAAGTTATTATCCACGAGTGAATCGTTTAACGTAGAGACGAAGTCGAGACGTTAATGATTCAAGAGTGGATAGTAATAACTTTATCATTGTGTATAATACAAAAAGGGTTTCTATAGCAAGAACTTTAACAATTTCAAAATAAAATAAGGAAAGTCGATCACACTTTAAAATCTCAGTAGCTAGATTGAGTTGCTAGGATAATGCAAAGCTGTAATATTTAATTTAAATATGAGTTAGAATATTAAATTGCTTTATTTGAAATCGGCAGTGAAGTACGCCGAAATCGTCATTAAAATACGAGAAATCGGCAGTGAAGTAATCCATTGTTTTAAGATCGTTTTGTAGGTGGCGAGGCGACAGATAAACGTCCATCGACCGAACATAACCTACAAAAGTTGGTTAAAATGTTGTAATTTCATGATTTCTCGATTTCAAATAAAACATAGTGTACACCTCAGCACTGACGTTCCCTTTTATCCCTCATGTGGTTTATTTGCCTTGGCCCTACGGGCCTCGGCAAATAAATCCACATTCGTGATAAAAAGTTAAACTTCAGTGCCTTGGTATACAAACTACTATTATCTACTCTTGATGTTAAAGTGCTACTTTATCTACCCTTGCTGTTAAAGTAACACTTGACCTTTTGTTTTGAGTCGATTAAAGCACACTTTAACATTTGCTATAGAAAAAAAATAATTTAAATACCGATTAGACTATGTACTATGCAAGACAAGAAAAACTGAGACACTTAATATGGTCTGTTGTGACTATGACTGCCTTACTATGTATAGTTGCTAAGTTATTCTAACTTAATTTCTAACTTCCTATGAATCAAAATTACTATAGTAAATCTAACTGTTTAAACTTTAAAGCTTGATTTAAGCTAATCAAAATATGCTAAAATATCTATCAAGAGTTGTCCCAGTTTTGTTTTTGGTCTTGCATAGTACTTTCGTTTTATGTACTATGCACAGTCGCGAAATTAAAAATCCGGGCAGTTAAAATGATTCAGTGTATATCTTACTTTACTTTACTTATCGCGTTACCTGATGCAATTAGTCAAAGTCAAAATAATTACTCGAATATGACAGCATGCCTCATTGTTTAACTGTCAATTGATAACCTAGAAACGCAAAGCCCAATTTACATTACCCAAAAATTGCAAAAATCGTCTATAAGACTCGCCTGGATTTTTAATTCCGCGACTGTACTTCTTAAATTTTGGTATAAAATTACTATATTCAAAATAAAAATGTTATGTTTGCAGAATTCCACTTTTTTATAGCTCAACTTAAAACTGGTATAATTAGTTTAATAATAATTTTAATATTTTTTTATATTACTTTTTTTATTTACTTACAAAATTATGCTACCGGTTTATTTCAAATTTGGTAAATTTTACACGAGTGTTCCGATCCGTTGATCTGATCTTGTAGAGGGAAACAAATAAATATGTCTGTAATTCTAGTGCATAGCAACACTGTCAAAGCAATCATTTTATTTTACAAATAAAGATTTCGGTCATTTTTCATTTTATATCTTTAATCATATTATGTTTTTTTTTTTAGTTTTTCCAGTACAGTGAAGACGTGTTATCATCATTCAACGCTTGTTGTTTCGCCTCTCTTTAGATCTAGTACTGGCACTATGCAAAAGAATAATGTGTAAAACACGTATGAAAGTATTTTTTAATCGTTTTACTGATGATGCCTTCAAACTTATAAAAAAAGTATCGCTTTCATCGCCAGTACAAATAACTATTCATTCATATCACTAAGATTCTGATAGTATTTCGCTATTCCTGTGTAGGTTCCATATATCTAGTATTCTGTACTTGCTGTAGAGCTCGTGTGATCAGGCAATAATGCCTATTCGAAAATAAATAAATAATAAAACAAACTCGTTCGTCGTGCCGAGTGGAACAGTCATGACTCATGGCCATGACAATATGTTCCATATCGAGGATGACCTTGCGCTTCATCGATTACGCTGGATGTCGAAAACGGCAACGAAAAGTAGAGCAGCCGCCGAACAGCTGTACATACGTGTTTATTGTTCTGGCAACATGGCAACGTCTGCATGGCAACTTCGGAAAGGTTACCTACTTCAAAGCGATTGAGGTGAACATAATGGAGAAAGGTACTCGAATTAAATTTAAAGCATGGACATTGAAAGTATGGAAATTAAAAATACATTAAGGGCAAATATTTTCGCCTTATTGCAATCAGGGCATTGATGATGTTTTTAAAGGAAATTGCACATGGCTGTCTACTACGAATTTCAGTTTTCACAATCGTGCGGATAATTGAATATATTTGATTGGGTTAAAAGTGAAGCAAGCGTACTGATAAAATGATAAAATATAAGAAATCAATACTTGAAATCGCAATTTTCCAACTGGCGGTTTTGCGTAAGGAATTCCTTCGAAAGCAGTAACAATTCTTCCTTCGTACGACTTTATATGCCTTCCCATAACGGAACCCAGAGCAGTTTTCACAACGGGCCCTTCCTGGTCCAAAGGTGCCGATTGCACAAACACTGTAATTATCATTAAATTAATTGCTAATCGATAGATAGCATATTTTTAAATTACGACGTTGATAACGGTTTATTGTAAACATAAGTGAACTCTTCATTAATAGACCTTTCTCTGAGAATAATTTCCAAAAACTTTCAAATAGTTTTATATAGTTGTTCCATTTAATTTACAATGTTGATATTTATAGATTAAGCTTTTAAAAAGTAATGATCCTGCACTGTTTATATGAAAGTGGTTAGTCAACTATTATTCCAATAATTTCAAAAGTCTTACTTGCGTAAATGTTTGACATATTTTCGATTTTTTTAATTCTTGACATTTTTACCTCAAAAATAAGGTGCACAGGTTCATTATTGCTGTCGAATTAATTTCTAAATTTACCTTCGATTCCATATTACAGATATACCGTATCTCCCAAAGCCAAACCGCATCAAGCTACTTATTATTAAATCTTACCTAATAAATACCACCCGATTAAACCGTGTATCACCATGATGACCACACCGAAAGGGTGAAACCTTGACTGTGTTTTGATTCCCGTGGAAGTGCTTTTTATTGCTATAATGCTGCAAGATAAAAATCAGCGGTTTATGGAAATGGTCGGTCATCTATTCTATAACATGTAGGCAAACACGGCGTAATTACCTTTTTCTATATTGCTGTCACAGGGCGGCCTTGTGTCCCCGATTTCAGATTCAGTCACTGTGGATTGCTATCATTTCCTTTATGTTTTAATACTGGCTAAGAGCATTTCAGGATTAACAATAAAATATTATTCAAACGGAACCTTTAAGCTTAAAAGATTCCAGGTTTTGTTGTATTGCACAATATCTGTTTTATACTATCTTTACTGCTATGTGACAATTAACAAACGACTTCCGGGATTGGATAGTGTCATTATTGAGGTCGAAGTACCCAACGTTTCGCCGACTCTCGTAACGTGCTTCATCAGGACGAAAGCAAAAGAGCACGGTAACTCAACGTGTAATTCACGCCAGAGGCGAACAACAATTTCTGGTAAAGTGATGTTGCAGATCCAGTAAAAAGTAAATTGTAATTCCGTTTACACGAACAAATTTTTCTTGTATAAGAAATCAAAATTCACTTGCCGCTGACTGTCATGCAGTCATGCCGATATACTTAAAATGTAATAAAGGCTTAACCTCAATACATAATGTATTTTCATACGAAACGGATACAGTAACTTGTCTTTGAGACACGAACAAAACTTAAACTGACGTAACAAAGTTATGTTTACTCATGCAGTCTACAAAAAACAAAGTGGTATTGAGGACTTGCAAGATATACGCTTACACAAAGTTAGACCTTTTATCCAAAACTTACGGAAATTAACGCATGTTCCAGTTTATCGATAAAGTTTTCTTATAGAAACTTGTAAAACATTATTTGCCTCTTTCTAATACAAGCAAATATTAGACAGTGGGCGGGGCTTAGAAATTAGCACTTTTCACGTAAAAGGGGAAAGTCTTCGTCCCGATTGAGATAATTAGGGTGTTTGTAAATCTCAATGGCTTGGGGAATCTTGTTGCTAAAGAAGAATGGGAATTTTCAGATAACAGAAGTTTTATCAAAAAGGATATTATGACCGGTATCGCTTTGCTGTTCGGCGATAGCTGACTCTGAAACGAGACTCGACTTGAAGCAGCGTTGGTGTCCAGAGATACGAATTTTTACTGAACGTCATGTTTCAGCAATGTGTACAGAATTACAAGAGCAAGGAACTCTATAAATACCTTTAGATGACATGGCGTTTAATTTATCTTTTCATGGAGGAATAACCTGTGAGAATTTGCTCGGGGATTTGAATTCTGTTTTTGAAGAAACTTTCCTACACCATAAATTACTTGGTAGACTATTACTGCGGGAGGGTCGGTTTTTGAAGATTAGGGTGGCCCTGGTTGAAGATGGCGATTGGTGGCACACTGTATATCCCTAGCACGGTAACTGTTGTTTCGAAGAGTTTTCCGAATATTATTCAATTTAGCATGGATATTATCGGGTTAGGATATGGTTGTTGAAAGGTTTTAAAATTGTACTAATACATCAATCTTACTTTGCTTGAAACGATTGATCAATAACAAATTTATCTTACATTTGAAAACAAACTATTCTGAATATCGATGACTATTCAACTCACCCCCTTCCTGTTAACTATTAACCAATCATAATTTAGTATTTTTGTTATTTGCACCAATTAGCGTGAACTATGTTGACAATTTTTACTAGTGAAAATAATCGACAATTTTCACTAGTGGTATAGTGAATATTTTATGACAATTTTCACTAGTGAAAATAATCGATAATTTTCACTAGTGGTATAGTAGTGACTATTCAACTCACTTGTCATCTATCAAAAACTGTCCAATAAAAATACTAGATTTGACGTTTTTGAGCCAATAAAAATGAACTATATCGACAATTTTTACTAGTGAAAATAATCGACAATTTTCGCTAGTGGTATAGTGAATATTTTATGACAATTTTCACTAGTAAAAATAATCGACAATTTTCACTAGTGGTATAGTGAATATTTTAAACAAGTGTATTTTTTATTAGAAAAAGTCAATATTAGTGTTGTGTTACCTACTATAGAAATTGCGTAGTTTTTTTGCTAGATTTACTAAAAACTAATTTGAAAAAGTGGTTTGGTTCATTGAATAGTCCGTCGAATACCATTTTTAGTCAAAGTTAAGTAGAATATTTTTGCGGTGGTATCACTACTCATCTCCATTGCTCTTATAATTAGGACTCGTGCTAGCGCACTCGTCCTAATCTTGCCGAAGCGCAATGGACATTCGTGATACCACAGCAAAAATATTCGATATAACTTTAACTACTCATTGTATTATAAGTGAATGTTTTCTGTTCTGTTACACTTTTATAAATACTTAATCACTGCAACAACAGCCGACAACCTTGTTTAAAAATTTCAGATAAATTTGTCATTTATAAATCGTTTCTAGCAAGCTTAGATTGATACATTACTAGAATTTCAAAACTCTGCAACAACAGCTTGTTAGAAGGGCTACAAATATATGAATCCACGCTCTTACATCAGGACGTACGTAGATGCTTTCATTTCTCCCTTTTGCCTTCATAGGGGTTGTTTGGCAGTTTATATTAATTCCTATTTTAAATAGAACACCCGATATATTATGAAATTTTTGAATTCAGCTTAAAATTATAGAGAAAATGTGTCTCTTCAACTAACGCTCTATTTTGTACGGTTTTTGTAGAATTTCTAATTTTTGAAAATTTATGACAAATGCTTAAAAATTAACAATCAAGTTTGTGGTTAATTATAAGATCACTGTAAAAGGAAGTTGTGTGCGTGTATTACACCAGATTTGTTTACATATAACAGTGTTTAAGTTACTAAACCACTACTTATCACATAAATGCATTGTTACGAATGTAATAGTAAATAAAATAACCGATGGTGTCTCAGAAAGAAATTCACTTTTAAAAACGCTATAACTTCTTTATTTTTAATCTATTTACAAAGATAATTATAACAATTGAAAAAAGAAGCTTTGCAAATCAAGTGGGAAAAATTACATCGGTTAGATCAGGGGTCGGCAACCTGCGGCCCGCGGGCCGCATGCGGCCCTTTGCAACTTTTTGCGCGGCCCGCCAAAGCACCAATATAACTTTAGGAAAAATCAACAAACTTAGAGCGTAAGCGTGCCGAAATGTGGCCGGTGACAAAAATGCGCGACAAACAGAAGCATAGTGGGAAACCAATTTTACTGCGCAAGTTTAATCCCCACTCCCCAGCGAATACGACGTCTCGCTTAGCAAGTGTAGTATTCTTTCTAGTGATGGTCATAATCGGATGATTTCAATAATCGGAATGTTCCATTTCGGAATGTTTATAAAATCGGAATATCATCCGATTATTTTACATTCCGTAAATGCAAGCAAGGGAAAACGAGCGAAATAACAACAAGCGGAAGGAAGATGAAGTGCGTGCAAATTTACGATGAGAGCACTCGCCGTCGCGCCGTAAGCTCTTATCTGCGTTGGCATCTATTGTTTGGGTTTGTAGGACGGTCAGTAATAGCTATTTACGTTATTAGACCGGTAGCAACATTTTTATGGCCGCGCCAATACTTTACAGGTCGAACCGTAGGGCGAGACCTGTATGTTTGGCAAGGCCATAAGAATTCTACCGGTCGTGTATCGTATAAGATTTTTTAGGATACTGCATTGGTAACTAGCGTTTACATTGTTACAAACGAGTCCGGTCTAGGCCGGTAAATTTTATGTACCGGACTTGTTTGTAACTATGTAGACGCTAGTTAGCAATGCAGTATCCTAAAAAACAATTTATGAGTTTGAGTCGCACAGTGGGATATGAGGAAATAAAATATTTTTTCAAATTATTACAGTAGTTACGTTAATAGACTTTCGGAAAATGGTAGTGATATTTTAAAGTTTAATAGCACATAAAGTACATAATAGATAGTATAAAACAATACTTGAATTTGAAGTCTGTAGGTGTACTATCTAATAATTAATCTACGAAATACCACTGCCATTAGTGCCATTCACGTATCATACACGTGCGCACACGGCGCGACCCGTCGACATTCGCCAACCAGCATATAGCAGTCAAGTGAGTCAATACAACATTCCGTATTCCGTTCAGTTCAAATTGGCATTTCGTTTTCTCATTTTGTGTATCGAATAGTAAAATAATCGAATTCCGAAAGTTCCGAATTTTGTGCACCGAACAGTAAAATAATCGAATTCAAAAAAGTTCCGAAATAATAGGAACCTTCCGATTTTTTTAACAATCGGAAACTTTCCGATTATTCATTCCGGATAGGCCCATGACTAATTCTTTCATTTCGCCAGTTTGCTACTGTATGTTCATATGTGCGTTCATGTTGACAGCCGTATGACGTTTCACTACAATATTTTATATTTTTTATATTTATATATTTTATATTTACATATTTATACATATTTAATTGGAATTGTATTTTCTTTTTTTTTCTTTTAAGAATTGTAAAATTTTTGTTCTCTAACATTATTGTTATTATAGCATGTCAATAAAAAATAATTTTTTTTCTATATTTATTTTTAATAATATTTATACTCGTATATGATATAAAAGCACTATTTAAGTTACATTTGAATGTGCGGCCCGCATAAAAAAAATTATTTTGAAAATGGCCCGCAGTCCGAAAAAGGTTGCCGACCCCTGGGTTAGATGATACCCCTGACGACGCACCCTTCCAAACGTACCCTTGCGTTTTCCATTAGTTTCTTGCACCTTAACTTCATCGACTCGTAAGATTCAACGACGACACATGGTTCCAGTAGGGTGGATTCACTAGTCATACTGCAGCTATTACTTTAGAAACCGTAAGAGAGCTTTTTCCAGAAAGATTATTTTCTCAAAGAAGAAACATTAACTATCCCCCAAGAAGTCCAGACTTCACTCCGCTGGATTTCTTTTATAGGGTTATCTCAAGAGCAGGGTGAATAAAGTAAAGTTCGGGCACTTCATTCCATGGAGGAACATGGCCTGAGAGCAGGGTGTATACTGTATAATAATCTACGTGGAAATTTGCATCTTAAGGACCATATTCGGGAAGCAATCAATGGCGGTGGAACTTTATCAACGCATAATGGCAAATGAAAGGGTGCGTTTGGAAGAGTGCATACACCGTCAGGGGCAACATCTAACCAATTTATTTTTTCGTACTAAATTTGCAAAGATTCTTTTTTCAATTGTTATAATTATCTATGTAAATCAGTTAATAATAAAGAAGTTATGACGTTTTTAAAAGTGAATTTCTTTCTGAGACACCCTGTATTAAACATTGCAACAGTAAGCACTAAGAGATTATACAAAATAAATATTGTATTAGATTTCCTAATTATCAATTATTCTAAACGTTAAAGCGAAACACTACGACATTTTTGAACAAAGCAAAAAGAGAATATGGTCACCACGGCAAAGAAAAGCAACACTGGAACTTGAAGAAATATCTTCATTTGACGTTACCGTATTGACAGTGTTAAACTTAACAGCTATAACACTGTTCTGATATAAACACTATTTTTTCAATGGATCAATTTGCATTTATTGCAAAAATTAACTTTGACAGCTCAGAAACAACAATCAACTTTCAAATATCATTATCAAGGATCGCCATACTTATGTTACATAAATTATGTTCTATGACCCGGATTGAAAATTGACCCGGTATATCTACTCTTGGATATTTTGTTGTTCAATTTATATGTGACAGTCTAGTATCGGCCCGTCTTTACCATTTATTGTATTACTGTCAACGTATATAACATTTAATCAATAATAGCCTCTAAATGATTGTTATTAGCATATACAGTAGAATTCCGATTATCCGAGCTAAAGTGGATCAGCTCCTGCTCGGATAAGAAAAAACTCGGATAGTACGCGACCTTTCTTCCATTTTATACCCTACAATTCAACCCCTATATATTACTTTGGTGACTTTTGACTCTAAGGGTGGTTCCTATGGCACGGACTAACTCATCTAAAAAATTTAAGTTTGTACGTCTTTTGGAAGGGGTCTAAACGTAAAAAGCTGCATTTTCTTAATGCCGCCGTATTGGATTCGCCATACTAAATTTGTGGGATTTGAGACTTTTCGCATTAAAATTAGGTCCCAAGTAATATCTGTTCCGAATTTCAGATTTTTAGGTGGTCGGAAACTGCAAAAAAGTCGGTCACCTTTTTTTGTAACAGACTTATTTCATTTCTTAGAATTCAACCCGCATGTATTATATGTGACAATTTAACTGGTGTCATTGTCAACCAATGGCATTCTTCGATTTAAAAATAAACTACCAATCGAACGATTATTTTAGTGACAATAATTCGATGAGCTTTATTTCAGCGACAATAATTCGAGGAGCTTTATTTCAGCGACAATTTCTTCTGTAACTATTATTGTAATAACAATATTTCGAGGAGTTTTATTTCAGCGATAATTTTTTCTGTAACTATTTTTTAATGAAAAACAACTTAGAGATTAGTTTCACAAAAGTGTTCTTTGTTTGTAAAACCATTTTCAATAATTTAAAAGTTAAATTGTCAAGACGAATAGGACTCTAGGTCGAAATATTGTAGACAATTTTTGCTCTTCAGATTGTCTCGTTTCTGTTGCTTTAGAAAATAACGAGTAGTGCAAGCACTCGTCGTTATTTTCGTCGCCACAGAAACTCGTATCTAAATCGCAAAAATTATTGTCGGCAATATTTTGACCTTTTGTCCTATTATTACTGACAATTTTTTACTCTAAGGGGTGTTCTTATGGGGTTGACTAACCCCTATTAAAATTTCAAGTTTCTACGTCTTGTGGAAGAAGTCGAAACATGAAAAGCTAAATTTTATTAAGACCGCCATATTGGATCCGCCATATTGAATTTTTAGTATTGACACGGTTCTAGACACACTGATGACACTCCCCTTAACATGTCAGAGCTTTCCCCGTTTATATTGCTGTAAATGTTTGCAGTGTAATGCATTACTCGATGCCGTTCGTTAATTTTCCGAAGACCTGTTTGGCTAATTGTTCCGTCTTCTGGTGCGGGATCTGATCTTACGAGTGAGCTATCTTGCGGCCCCGCAGGTCTTTTTTGTGGTAACCCTGGCGGATTCTGCACAATTTCGTCCCGAGTAGATTGGGGATCCAATGGACAACGTATGTACACACCCACGACACGTCGTCGTCCGACAGCTCTAGCGATTAGCGCCCGATAGCTCACAGCGATCAACGCCTACGCAACAAGGCCGAACCGCCTAAAATAAGGTATTGTGCGCTCTATATCTTTGAATTATTCGTTCATGTTTACTGCCAGCCGGCGCCTCAGAATATATTAAATTAAGCATGCTTGTTATCAGCCGCCTAATCAAGGCATTGTGCGCTAATTTCCACATTTAACTGTTGTGTTACAAGCCCGGCTAGATCTTTGAATTATTCGTTCATGTTTGCTGCCAGCCGGCACCTCAGAATATATTAAATTAAGCATACTTGTTATCAGCCGCCTAACCAAGGCATTGTGTGCTAATTTCCAAATTTAACCTTTGTGTGACAAGCCCGGCTATATCTTGGAATTGTTGGTTCATGTTTGCTGCCAGCCGGCGACGCAGATTATACGTGGAATTACTCGTACGCGTTTAAGTGCTATTCTTAGATAAGGCGTTCCCAGCTGGGTTTTCTTTTTAGGTTTAGCTCTTGTATCAATTGTGAGTTTATTGTGTACGCTGACTACGTCGGCACTGTTGTAACTTTTGGCCATGAATTTGGTCCAACAGATCTGTTTACTGTATTTGACTTATGATTTTCTCTTGTATTTTTGCATGCTTGTTTACAGGGTGACCCAGTCACTGTGTCAAGATTGATGTAAGGTAAGGCCTGAAAGCGGTTTATAAGCGTTGCAGGTAGGTCGCCGCGCTTGTCGCAATACTGATGGAAGTCCAGAGTTTATACCCAAGTATCTCGCCTCGTTTGGTTTTCAAGGTTCGGTTAAGCGTGGGTTTCCCCCGATTGAATCTTGTGGCGCCCATTTATTTTGTAACACCCTATACATACCGTCACGTTTTCCCTGTGGTGTATCGTTTATAGGACCACGCCCATCTGCCTCAGCGTATCAAGCCGTGGCCTTTCGCCTGTTTTGTGCGATTTTCAGGGTAAGTGTGGACGTTTCTCGGACATGTGTAAGTATTTGGCACTCCCTCACTCGTGAGTGTTATTAAACCAGTTTGATACTGTAACAAGGAATTGAGCGTGTGATAAAGAAACAACATTATGTAGACGACTATTTAGATTCTACCAGTACAATAGCTGAAGCAGTTGAGAGTGTTAAAAATATTATCATGACTCATAAACGGGGTGGATTTAAGATTACAAAATGGATAAACAACTTACCATTAGTAATGAACTCGATGCCAATACATTTGAAAGCAGAAACGTCAAATAATTTAAAAATCGATTCAGAGAAAATAGAAAGAGTCCTTAACTTTTAGGATCTCCAACATCTGATGAATTTGTTTTTAATCTACATTTTCAGAAAATCCCCGGTGATGTTTCAAGCGGCTCAAGAGTTCCCACTAAAGGAGAAGTTCTTCGTATTGTAATGTCAATATTCGATCCTCTTGGGTTTTAAATCTTTTGATCATAAAAGCGAGAATATCATTACAGAACATTTGGAGAAGTAGCATAGACTGGGACACTGAGATACTTGAAGACCTCTTTACAGAATGGTATAACTGGCTTAAACAACTCCATAGCCTCGCACCCATATCTGTTAGCAGGTCTTACCGTGCTAGCCTTATAAAAGTAGAAAATTGTGTCGATCTACATTTATTTTCGAACGCAGGTGACAAAGCATATGCAGTAGTTGCATTTTTGAGAGTCAAAATTGATGAAAATATAGTTTGGTACTTCCAAGTGCAAAGTTGGGCCCAATCAATCAGCAAACTGTTCCAAAATTAGAATTACAAGGTGCAGTTTTAGCGTGCATAATTGAAAAATCAATTTGTTCTGATTTGGAATACAAAATGAGATATGTTTATTACTAGACTGACTCACTTGTTGTTTTGAAACAAATAAAATCTGAGTGTAGAAGATTTCCTATATTTGTTGCATGTCGCCTAGGAGAAATTCACGAAAACACTAGTATGTCACAATGGCATTGGACACATTCAGAAGAGAATGTCACTGATCTAGCAACTAAATATATTAAAAATCTGGCTTCAAGCAATTGGTTTACCGGGCCCACATTTTTAAAGTAGCCCGAATATTTTTGGCCAATGGAACCAGACTGTGACAACCAAGAAACCTCTTTCGTTTTATATTAATTCCAAAGTACGAGTGTTCTAAAAGTAGTGCCAGGCAAGATTTTCTAAGTGGGTACGATTACTTCGAGTAACATGTTAGATTATATACGGTGTTAAAATGTTAAAACTTAAGAAAAGTGAAAGAAACCAAATTTGACAGTTAAACGTAAATAGTTTAGAAGAAGTTCGTAAGTTATTAATAAGAAAATGCCAAATAATACTTTCAAGAAGAATTACATGCATTACAAAGAAACAAAGAGCTGCAAACTAGTAATCATTTGTATAAGCTTCTTCCATTGTTAGATAAAAATGGAATCGTTCGGTTAAAAGGAGGATTTCTCGATACTAGGAAACTGAATTTGGAATTTGATGTACTAAACCCTATAATTTTAGACCCTAAACACAATATTGTTGAACTTTTAATTCATTTTTATCATTAAAAAGCTATTCACGTAAGAGTTGAAATTATTCTAAATAATTTGAGACTTAAATACTGGATTATTCATTGCCGAACGGATATTAAGAAATGTTTTAAAAATTGCAGAAAATGTACAATTCAGAAATGTAAGCCTACGGTTCCAGAAATTGGGATTTTACTTTCAGAGAGACTACAGTAGTTTGTATGTCCCGTTTCCTACGTAAGAATAAATTTCTTTGGCCCTATGACGGTCTCAATTGGTCGAAGAACAGAAAAACGGTATGGTGTGCTATTCACATGCCTTTCTATACGTGCAGTACATATTGAATTTTTATCATCATTGAATACCAGCTCTGCAATTCTGGCTATAAGAAGATTTATGTCAAGACGCGGTCAGCCATTAGTAGTTGTAACATCAACGGAACTAATGGAACTAATTTTGCTGGAGCAGAAAGTGAGTTAAGAGATTTAATACAACCTATCGATCAGTCAAAAATTAAAGATGAACTCTCTCTCAAAGCTATTTCTTGGAAATTCAAAGCGCCAGCGTCGGCCTCAATAGCTGGCCATAGACACACGTTTAAAACCGCCACGAATGTAGTACATCCGTGCCGGTTTTGAACGTGTGCATATGCGCAGGCATAAGCTGGGCATAGACACACGTTCAAAACTTCCACGAAAAACTACATTCGTGGCGGTTTTAAACGCGTGTCTATGGCCAGCTAATGGGAGGGGCTGGGAACGGATGGTACGCTCAGTAAAAACTGCGCTTAAAGTTGTGTCGAAAACAGTAAACCCTAAGGAAAAAGTTCTCTATACTTTATTAGCAGAAGTTGAGTATACAATCAATAGCATACCATTAACGCACGTGTTTGTTGATCCTGATGAACCTGAAGCAATTACCCCTAACCATTGTTTACTGCTGAAACCTGGAGATGTCAACACCTTCTGTGAAGTTACAACCGAAGTTTGTAACAAAAAGCAATGGCGATTTGCTCTAGCTCTAGCAAATTCTTACTGGCAGCGATGGATTTTAGAGTACCGACCAAATTTAATTAAAAGACAACAGTGGCACTCAAAAACAGAACCAGTTAAAATAGGCGACATGGTGAACAAAGGAAACCATGTCAGACCTGTTTCAAAGTTATGTGTTTTACAGTCAAATTAACAGGACTCTCAGTCTTCACGTGGAGTGGAGAATGTAGAAGCCTATATTTATGTTTTATTTTACAAGTTCCTTGGCCCAAAATATGATGATTTAATTCAACTTACCTAAATACAAAGTTGCTTAGTTTAGCCGCTAGAAAGCTTTAAAAACTATTAGCTCTTTTAAATTTTTTCAAATAAGTCGAAAAATCTTTGATAGATTTTATTAAGGCGGTCTATATTGTTCCAGGCCATGACACTAGCTCTGTTGCCAGATTGTGTGCTAGGCCATTCCAAGACACACTAAGTTTTGATCGTTTGAAATATATTTGACATTAAAAACTATTTTGACAAGGCAGTTCATATAAGTTCCAAAAATGCCTTTGAAGTGTTACGTACCAAGCTGCAAGTCAACTTACGCTTCATCAGTTGCTCCATATGTTAGCGTGTACAAGTTTTCATCTAATAGAACGGTGGCACAAAAATGGAAAGACATTTTGCATTTAGAACACTGGCGGATTGGAAAGGCTAGTGTTGTGTGTGAAAAGCAATTTAAAAGAGCAGATATAAAAAGTAATAAGATGAAGAGACTTGTTCTGACTGCAATATCACTAGCTTCCACGCAAGTTATTTTGAAGAAATTACTGTTTTAGAGGAAGTAAAAATTAGTAACAATTTACTTGCAATGGAAAATGAGGTACCTACCCATTAGGAATTGTTTTTAAATCGAATATTGCGGTGAAGTGGCGCACTGCTATGTAAATAGCAGTGATTTTATAGATTTTTTTCAACTGGCATGCATCACAATGACAGGGATCAATAGCCCAGTCAACGAAGGCCCGTTTTTAGCGTTTGAAAAAAATAAATCGGAAAGTTTAAAAATTTTTTTTTTAAATTTATTTATTGGATATCTATTTACAATCTGTATATATACAATAAGTAAAATTTATCATAGAAGATATAACGTGGCATGCTTAAGACATGGAAGTGACAGTCCTGTGAGTGTCACTCAGTTGTTACTGTTTACTTTATTGTGAGTCTTTTACGTGAACCGAGTTGGTAAGTCAAGAGGATGGAAACGTTTTAGTCTATGAGTGTGTTCGCTGTTGTCGAGCAGATTAATTGCTTGAGGGTTGGTGTGGGACGATAGTTTATTAAGATATGTTTCACTGCATAAACTTATTTCATCTTTCACTGTGTACACTTTTAGGTCTTTTAGGATGTCCGCGTTTCTTACATAGTACGGAGCGTCACAAATAATACGAAGCGTTTTATTTTGAAAACGTTCAATTATGTGGATGGTGGAAGTAGCTGCTGTGCCCCATAATTGCAGTCCGTAAGTCCAGATGGGCTTAAGGGCTACCTTGTAAAGTAGCAACTTGTTTGCGAGGGAGAGTTTGGATCTGCGTCCGAGTAGCCAGTAGTGCTTCCTTAGTTTCATACCCAGTTGCTTGCGTTTCTTCCAGACATGGGTCTTCCAAGTGAGTCTCTTGTCTAGGTGCATCCCTAAATATTTTAGGTCTTCGACTTGCGGTAGAGGGACGTTGTTAAAGAGGATGGGCGGAGAGATGCCTTTGCATTTGGTGAAAGTGATAGAAGCTGATTTCTCCGCGTTAATCTTGACTCTCCATTTTTTGGCCCATTTTTCCACTTCATAGATCTGCATTTGCAGGAGGGTAGCCGCTACTGTTGGATCTTTGTGTTTTGATAAGAGGATCTTGTCGTCGGCAAACATGGCCGTCACTGAGTGTCTGCTTGTAGGAAAGTCTGCTGTGAACAATAGGTACAACATTGGGCTGAGAATGCTTCCTTGCGGTACCCCGGACTTGATGGGATATATCTCCGACAGATTTTGACCGGATTTTACTAGAAAGAATCGATCTTCCAGGAAGGATTTGAGTATTATGTAGTAGCTGTGCGGGATGTTTTTTTTTAGTTTAAATAAGAGCCCTTCATGCCACACTCGGTCAAAGGCTTGGCTGTCGTCCAAGGAGACCGCTGCACAGTATTTCTTTTCCTCAAAGGTTGTGTTGATTTCGTCAATGATCCTGTGTACTTGTTGAATTGTTGAGTGGCCTTTTCTGAATCCGAATTGATGGTCTGGGATCAGGTTCAGGTCCTCAATAATGGGTTCTAGTCTACTCAGGAGTAATTTTTCTAGGAGTTTGCCCATGATAGGTAGAAGGCTGATAGGTCTGTAGGAGGAGGCCTGGTTTGGTGGTTTATCTGGTTTTGGTATGAGAATCATTTGTGCAATCTTCCAGTGAGCCGGGAAGTAACCTAACCTTAACACCGCGTTGAAAATTAAAGTTAGCATAACAATTCCTTTGCGGGGAAGTTCTTTGAGTGGTTGACCAGTAATGAGATCAAAGCCAGGAGATTTTTTGGGATTCAGTTTGGTGTTGATCAGTTCTTTAATTTCTCTTGGTGTGGTGAGTTTGGGCAACGGGGACATCTGATATGGCATGGATAACGACGCGTTGATTTCTTGTTCCTCTTCCAACGTTATTTGGGAAGGTAAAGCTTGAAATACCGATGTGAGGTGTTTTAAAATTTGGTGAAGATGTTTATTTGAGCGTGCTATTAAATATATAAAAAGTTCCGAAAATTTCAAGGTGAGCCGGCGCCGCCATCTTGGAAAGAAGGTACAGTTTTATAGTTTTTTGCAAATATTCTGTGAAATATCAACTTTATCACAAAAACTGAGGTTACAAAAATGAAAGAGCATTAAATTTCCCACAAAAACGCATAACACATTTTTGTCAGTGAAATAGTTCTCGAAAATGGCCAGCGAAGGTTGCGTGGATCGATAAATCGCTCTAAACAGGGAGAGGCTACGTAAATTATGTTCAAAACGATAGTTACTCCAATACCCAGAATAGTACCAAAAAATCGGAGCAAATTCGTCGATCCTTGGTTAAAAAATTGGTAGATATTAACTTTGAAGAACACATGAATGTTACTGTTCGAGAGGAACCATTTTTATCAAATGAAAATAACAAAAGCAAATTAGTTGACATGCTGACAAAGAAACTGAATGACCATGGGATTGCATGTCGACAAATCACTGATGACGCAGATTGTCTTATCGTTAATACTGCTACTCGTATCGAAGCATCTTTTTCACATGAGAATATAATTCATGTATCACGTGACGCTATTCCAACCAATGAGGTGCATGCAAATGCCTAGTTACACATTATCACAGCGGTAGTAATTTATTTTCGTAATTGTTTTTAATCATAAATGGTTGTGATTTTTTCTTAAGTTGGCACTGTTAATGTTGTTTACCCTGCTGTCAATTTTAAGTCTATGTCAAATTTGAAGTTAGCAGGATAGGTTTTCCGTCAGTTTTGACACAAACTGACACAAAACCTAACCTGCTAACCTCGAATTTGACATAGACTTAAAATTGATAGCAGGGTAACCAACATTAACAGTGTCAACCTAAGAAAAGAATAAATATTTGATATTTTGCATTTCATTCAATATATTCTCTTTCCAAATATAATTCGTGTAATGATTAATGATCGATGATTTTTAACTCGCTAAAACCGAAACAGCAAATTTAACTCGTTAAATTTAGGTTCCGGTTTTAACTCGGAAAAAAATCATCGATAATAATCATTCCACTTGTTATATTACAACTGAAAATATAGTTATTATTGGTGAATATATTAACCTACTCGTATTATTGACTGCACTAGCTCCTATTAGAAAATGAAACCACTGCGGTTGAGTTTTTAGCACAGACTACATTTATTCTTTGTACGAACAAGAACAACTGAGTAATTGCCATTATAGCTGGTTACGAGTAGCCTTCAACAGATGGCGTTAACAACATAGTTTTTAGATATAATTTCAATACCCCCACTATATTACTAACTATTATAATGGAACTAAACCTGAGTTCTTAGTGAATTTAACATGCTTTACAGTATTCAAACCCTTCGTTAGAATATCAGCAGTCATTTCATCTGTACAAAGATATTTGACTTCTACATAATTATTAGATACGACTTCACGAACAAAATGATGCTTAATATCTATGTGCTTAGATCTTTTATGATGAATAGGATTTATTGCTAATTTTTGCGCACTCTGACTATCGTTATGCAAAGTAATGCAATTAATCCTACCGGTTAATTCCTTTAATAAATTCCTTAAATATATAGCTTCCTTTGAAGCTTCAGTCAAAGCCATATATTCAGCTTGCATGCTATTTAACGCTACAGTTTTTTGTTTATTGCTTTCCCATGAAACTGCAGAACCAGAGAATTTAAAAACATATCCTGTGTAGGATTTTCTATCATTATTATTGCTTGCCCAATCGGCATCTACAAAACCCTCTAGGTCCACATTTTCTTCTTTAAATCCTAAACCTAAAGTTTTTGTACCCTGCAAATATTTTAATAATGTTTTTGCCTGCTGCCAATGATATTGAGTATAACAGTTATTAAACTGGCTTAAATAACTAACTGCAAATGCTATGTCAGGGCGAGTTAATACTGCCAGGTACATTAAACTACCGATTAATTTCTGGTAAGGCAAATTCTCATCACATATTTTTACATTCTGATCAACAATATTTTTATTACACTCCAAGGGAGTATTAACACTTTTACAGTCTGACATATGAAATCGTTTTAAGACCTGATTCACATATTGTTCTTGATCTAATGTAACACTATATCCATTGTGATTTCTTCTGATTCGCATACTCAAGATCTGTCTAGCCTCGCCTAGATCTTTTATTTTAAACTTTGAATTTAAATAACACTTCAAAAAATTGGTACTTTCAGAATCGTTAGAAAACACAAAGAAGTCGTCTACATACAAAGCTACAACAGTAATTAAATCATTATTTCTTTTAACATAAACACAAGGCTTAGAATCTGACCTTTTATAACCTAAACCTAATAAAACCTGATCAACACGTTTATTCCAAGTTCTTGAAGCCTGTTTAAGCCCATAAATTGCTCTCTTTAATTTGCATACCTGTCTTTACAAAACCTTCCGGTTGTTCCATATACACATTTTCTTCTAAATGTCCGTTTAAAAAAGCTGTTGTGACAACAAGATGGGTAATTTTTAGACCCCATTTAACAGATAAACTTATCAGCAAACGTAAAGTTGAGTGTCGCACTACTGGAGCAAAAGTTTCATCATAGTCGATACCTGCCCTCTGCGTGAACCCTTTAGCTACAAGACGCGCTCTGTACCGCACTTGATTTTCACTGTCACACTTCCCTTTAAACACCCACTTACACTTTACCACTTTTCCATTTTATGGCAAATCTGTTAAATCCCATGCTTGATTTTCTTCAAAACTTTCCATTTCTTCCAACATTGCTTGTCTCCACTTATTTCCATCAGGCCTCGACAGAGCTACTTGAACTGTTAGAGGATCGTCTAAAACTGATTTATCAATACACATATATGTCACATAATCTTCAAATTTTCTAGGTTTTACTTCTTTTCCTGATCTTCGAACTGTTACTGGAGTTTCTATTTCGTATGGTGGTTCAAAATCATCATCCGTCGTCTCTTCTAAGGTGCCACTGGAATCCTCTTCACTTCCTTGAATTATTTCATCTTGTTCATCGAGCTTTTCTGCGGTTTGATCTACCCCCACTGAATCTGAGTCATCCCTCTCAGTATTGTTCGTGTCTTTGTTAGTAGGTATCGGTAACTACAATGTCAATCTTTTCAAATGTGTTTTCTATTATCACCACATTTCTACTTGTTATAACACTGTTCCGACTTAGGTCGTACAACCTATATCCCTCTACATCTTTACCAAAACCGACCAAAATCATTTTTTCTGCCTTTTTATCCCATTTATTGCGTTTTTGTTTTGGTATGTGTACCATAACCTCACTTCCAAAAACCCTAATGTTACTCACGTCAGGTTTTAAGCTTGTCCACATTTCATAAGGTGTTTTTCCTTTTAGCCCACTAACGACAGATCTATTTCTTAAGTAGACAGCACAGTTTACAGCATCTGCCCAAAAACGTTTAGCTAACTTAGCCTCAAACTGTAAACATCTTGCTTTTTCAACCAAGGTTCTGTTCATCCTTTCCAGCATTCCATTCTGCTCCGGAGTGTACGGATTAGTTTTCTGATGAACTATACCACTCTGCCTAAGAACATTTTCTAAATCGTGGTTGCAAAACTCAACACCGTTGTCTGTTCTGAGCGTTTTAATCTGAACATTCTTCTGATTTTCTACCAGGCTTTTGAAATCCTTGAAATAGTTAATTAGGTACTTCATCTTTGGTCTTCAAAAAATACACGAAGGTCATCCGACTGAAATCATCTTCGAACACCAGAAAATATCTCGACCCGTCAATCGAATTTACCTCCATGGGCCCGCACAGATCTGCATGAATAACTTCTAGGCAAGAAGTAGCTCCCCTTCCCTCGTGTTTAAAAGGTAGTCTGCACTGTTTGCCTTCACAACACACTTCACAAATACTGTTGCTCCTAAAATTACCTTTGCTATTCATGCCTTCCACAGCGCCGTCTTTCATGAGTTTTAAGTCATCGTAGTTTAAATGTCCAAACCTACGATGCCACACATCTGTCGCTATTGAGGTTGCTACTAAACATTTTTCTGATTTTTCGATGTTTAACCTGTACACATTCTCAATTAAATCAGCCACTGCAATCAACTGGTTTTGTTTGTTGTAAATCTTACAACTATTTTCATCAAAACATACATTGTTGCCATTTTTAATAATCTGGCTTACACTTAACAGATTCGTTGTCAGTTGTGGCACGAATAAAACGTCCCGAATTTTGATACTATGTTTCTGCTTACTGACAAGAGTAGTAACGTTAGTTTCACCTGCAAGAAGTACTGGTATTGTTGCTCTGTTTGCCACCATTATTTCTGAAATTCCTGGTTTATCATGCAAATTTTCTAGCCAATCCTTTCTTGCGGTTAAATGCGCACTGGCCCCTGAATCGATATACCAATCGGTGTCGTGAAACTAACCACTTAAAAATACTGCATTAAAAGCATTTTGTTTTGGAGCATTATTTTTACCAGTTTGATCACTTGAGCTGTTTGGACATTTGTTTTTAAAATGCCCAAACTGTTTACACCGATAACATTTAACGTCTGATCGTTCTCGATTCGTATTCGTCCCGCCATTCTTTTGTTTATTTTTTGAATTCCAAAGCTTCGATGTTTTGCCGATGAAAGCGCCACCCGTTGAGTTTTCACCGAACTGCATATCCAACAACTTTGCCTTGATGGAATCTGTTTTAATTACAGTTCCCGAATGCTCGATGGCCATTATCATGGGTACAAACCTTTGAGGTAACCCCCCGCAAGGAGCAATGACCCCGTCCATTGATCATCTACCTTGAAACCCGTCCTATTCAATTTCTGTGAAAGTTCTATCACTTGATTTACGTAGGTTTCCATTGACTCACAGTTTTCCAATCTCATAGATATGAGCGAACGAAGCAAACCGATTTTTCGCGCGAAACCAGAGTCGTCATACAGGGATATTAACTTATCCCACAAGTCTTTGGCACTTTTTGCTTCTTTTATATGCACGAATAAGGAAGAGTCTATTGTCAAAACCAACTTCGCTTTTGCTTTCGCGTTTTTTTCGTTATCTGTCTCTGTCCCGTAGGCGTAAAGCCAGAACACACCATTTTACAGCTCACTGTTTTAAAAGGCAGTGCTACATCGTGGTGTGTTTTGCTGGATATTAATAACCCATTATAACTCGACAAACCACACCGTGCTGCAGGACGACACAACACCCACCCACTCTCCTATATCTATTGCAAATTATGCTGATGGAATAACTGCTGACCATTACGTTACATTTATGTTAGTCCAGTGTGGAAAGGAAGGAAATTATACACTTGAATTTGCTACTGTTAAAGATATATTTCTTAAAAATAGACTATCAGATGAAGATTTTCCACGAGTATTTTTAACAGATGATGCCAAGTTGAAAGAAGTGCACTTAGGTCAGTGTTTCCATCATCTGTTCTTCTGCGTTGCATTTTTCACATGTGTCAAGTATTTTGGCGGTGGTTGTGGGATTCCAAACATAATATTCACAAAAATAGTAGAAAAGCAATAATTCTTTAATTTCAAGAATTAATTTACGCTGAAACTTTAGAAGATTGCGAAGAGCTATTTTTTCAAATTTCATTTAAAGAAGAGCTTTTAAATTAATTTCAGGGTGTGAAGTGTCAACTTTTTTTCATTCATTGAAAAAAGTGACACTGCTTTTAATTTAGGAATGAGCGATTTTAGTAGAAAATTATTTATTCATTTTTAGTTTTATTTTGACATGAACAAATTACAGATTTCAATAAATAAAGACGTTTCTCAAATTACCAGAACTGACTAACCCACTTGTCAAAAATTAAGGCCAATAAAATTCTATACAAAATAGACTTGGATTTGAATATTCATGAAATTTTAAAAAATCTTATAGACAACTAGTGTTAGCGTGCTTATTTTTCACGCGTGTGGATTATTAAACAAGGCACAGCCTCCACACTTGTGAAAAAAAGTTGCACTTCTAACACTTGTTACCTAAATAACTATTTAAGTTTGATAAAATATTTAGAGAAAGCGCAATATAGAAATTTAAAACACCATCTAGTAAATGTATGGAGCCGACGTAAAGAATGGTGTTTATGTTACCGTACGAAAATAATAACCCATGGAAATAATACTAACAACTATGCAGAGGCATCGATAAGGATTTTCAAAGATATAGTTTTGCAACGTTGTCGTGTTTTTAATAATGCATGTGCTTTAATTGAGTATTTGAGTTTATAACTGACACTTTTGAAAATTATCACAAGCGCCGTTTACTTGAAGTTCCCGCTGTAGTGAACAGGAATTAGTATACATGGAATTTGTACGTAAGGCAAAAGATATGTTTGTATCTCACATAGACGAATCATGCTATCATGTAACCCCAAAACTAGACAGTAAAATGTTGTATAGCGTGTTTACTGACATTGAAATGTGCGATTGCTCCTTTGGACAAAGTGGGCGATTTTGTAAACATATGTGCACTACAAGAAAAGTTCAAAAGTTACGTTAAAACTGCACCTCGTCGTACCACTGATTATAAAGTTGATTTTGCAAGAATTGCTTTAGGCCGAAGTGCGCCAGCGAATTTTTATAAGAACATGGATGATACACGAACACGTAAGAAATCTTACACTGTAAGCACCGAAATATATGTAAAAAAGGTCTTTTCAGTTGGTGGATGTGCACGACCTAATACAAGATTCTAATGAGGAGAACAAGAAAAACGATGGAGACCACGAGGTAGCTGTTGCCAACCTTTCAAAAAATGTTTCAAATATAATTGATATAATAGCAGCCTAGTAGCTCTCAAATCAGCTACTATGACTGACATTGTTATAACTTTAAGAAATATTTAGAGAATATTACTACACCTGCTCAAGTTAAACACTGTTTTGCAAAAGCTAAATCAAAGCTTTCGAGAAAATAGGCGTGCAGCCAACTTCTGTTCGCAGAAAGCCAAGACCAGGTTTAACTGATGGTCGGCAACGCATACAAGCAGGTAGACCTTCCAATAATGAAATTAGGACAATCAAGAAATCGTAAAAGAAAAAGAAGTTTCTCAGAAAATGCGATGCTCAGTCGTCCCAATGCAAAACCCATGGAACAAGTCACTGACTTATTATTGTGCTATCTTTTTAATAATGTATGTACGCATATTTTCATTATTATTGTTTATAGTTTAGTAGTTTCTTAAATTTCTATAGAAAATGTGAAAATTTATTTTTAATCCTTATACTAAACGTCACAGCTATTAATAAAACGTTCTAGCTATACTTTGGTTTAATTTGAATATAAACACGGCAACATTAAGGAAACATGGAAAATAGTGAATGAAATAGCTAATTTGGAAACTAGGATATCCGAAATTGATTTCCTTGTTGAAGAGAGTAATGTAATTAGCGATAATGTTATTAAAGCTAATTATATAAATAACTTTTTCCAGAATGTGGGCATTGACATGGCAAAACAAATTAACGTTAGTAACGTTTGTGCTAATAAATTTCGTGACACTTTCAATCAAACACATTAAAATTAAAAAAAAATCGTTATTCAGCTGAAATTGATGGTATAACCAATGACTGTATAGAAACCTTATCTTTATTATTTTAAAATCCATTACTCATATCACTAATTTATGTTTGACGAATGAGAATTACCCGAATGTATTCAAAAGTAGTATAATTATACTGTCGCAAATTCGTCTAAAGTCGGGGTAACTGGCAATCCTTTTAGTCAAAATATACTTGTACACGAACACTAAAGCTACTGTTGCGAGATATATAAGACACTTAAGTTCAAATACTTGCATTTATTTTCTGCCGTTTACAGAACAACTTAAGTTTAACACCGTTACTTATTAACTAACTAAATTCTAAGTCCAGTTTGACCAAGAAAACTCGGTAGGCGTTCTCAAATTTCCAAGTAAGCTTATCAGAGCAGTTCTAAATTTTGGACTTCTGTCACATAATAGCTCTATGAATTCGACCAATTTGAGGGTTTCACACGCTAAAATTAGTCAAGCGGTCGCCACCTCGCAAATTATCGCTAATAAAGTTTTACAACTCTACTAAAACAAATAGGCGGCACCTAGTTCTGCCTAATTTTTCGGCTTACGAGGTAAAGTTTCATAAATTTGCCCTTAATCATTCCGTGGGCTTGGAATATTTCCATCTTCCCAGAGAAAGGCACGTTTCTAAAGACCGGCTAAATACTCGCCTGTTGTAACTTTAATACGACCATTTTGCCTACGAAATTCTACCTAAAAGTATTTACGATACAAATTTCTTATGGCTAACTAAAGTACAGTCTATTCTTACAACCGCGTATAGTTCATTTTTATTCAAGAACGCAAAACGTAACAATACTAATACATAAATCAGGAGACAAAACAAGTGTAAATAATTATAGACGAAGACAGATTTTTTCTCGAAACGTTCGTTATTAATATTTTCGTTATTTAATATTTTTAATTTGCAGAGTGTCGAAATACCCAAATAAGAATATGAATTAATTATAGACTTATTTCATTAAAAGTATAAGCAAAATAATTAAAAGATTTAGTAAAAGTTAGGATGATGAATTTCTTCAACACATTTGCAATATTATCTTTTAATGTTTTAATCATTATCGATTTCCATTTTCGTAATAATGTAGGAACTAATGAAGCAACTTAGAAACTTATAGATAATTTATACAATAAGTTAGAGACCACTAAAAATACTTTAACTGTGGACTTTGATCTACAAAGGCTTTTGACACGATTTTCCATAGTACCAAAGTACACAGTATCAAAAAATCACCGAATTGCATGTTAAACTAGGAGTACTTCAAGGTACAGTTCTGGGCTCAATTTTGTTTCTCTAAAATGTCTCGCTGTAATTAAATATCGAAGCTCAAATCACCTCATTTGCAGATGATATAGCCATTATATTTGAAGCAGATAACTGTCGAACTTATACTAAAGGTGGAAAATTAAATGGCTGTGATAATCCATAAATTAAATAGGTATTTCTTATTACCAAATTTGCTCTAAACTAAATTTACATATTTTTCCTACAAACAATTACCTATTCAACCCATTATTTTTATTCATACCTTAAACTACATAAGTAATAATATAAAACAGTGTAAATGTATAGGTGTTTACATATACGTAAATCAAAAATGGAATAAACATATCGAAGAACAAGTAATAAGTCTAAGAAGAACTTTATACAAATTCAAATTACTCAAAAATATAACCAAAATAGCAACTATAAAAGATATTTATTTTGATTTGGTACAATCCGTAATCCTGCGAGTTGATATTTGTTGCTTTTGAAAATCTGCAAAAAGTAGTTTTAAAAATTATATTTAAAAAAGATGTATAAGGTTATTTTTGGAGTCTGGAGTATTATCTGTGAGGCAAGTATATGTATTTTCATTAGCTATTTGTTCTTATAGATATCAATATTCATTTACGAGATTTGCTCACAGATATAAAAGCAGAAGTAAGGAAACACTTTTGCGTGTTATGCCAAAAAAGAATCAAAGTCTACTTATTTATTCTCAAAATTATTTAATAACATTCGAAACCAAATTAAATGCTGGGCAACTTTAGCACATTTAAACTTAAAATTAAACAATCGATAAAAAGTAAGCCTATGGATTGCTATAGTAGGTGAATGCGACTTCTTATTAGTACGAGTACTGTAAAAGTACCTTATTTTTTCTATAATACATATAATAAATAGATATTTGATTTTCTGGTTAGTTAATTTGGAAATTTCTAATTAATTTGCTTATGACTTGGCCACACACAAGACTACTTCTTGGTCAGTTTATCATTATTAGTTTTTCTACAAATAAAATAAATAAATTTATGGAAAGAATCCTATCTCCAAAGTTTCAATAAAATAATTCATTATTAAACATTTGAATTTCTATAGTTGAGTTTGTGAAGGATAAGAGGTTTGTGAAGAGAAAGGTAAAAATAACCCATACATGAGTATATCTAAAACCTAAAATGGACATAAATTTTTTTCCAGAATTTGGCGATAAACGGGATTTAAAAAATTAAAAGAAACTAAGAAACCACAAAAGATATTATTTAAAGATGCACTTTATATCACTAAACTATTGGAGGTATTTTTACTACATTCACATTTTCTTCAATCAGGTAAAACGCATTGCAGCGCTACATCGAGGTGTGAATTGTCCTACAAAATGGCCTTCAAAATTGAAGCCAAAACACACCACGACTGAACGCATTCGAGCGCTGTAAAATGGTGTGTTCTGGCTTTACGCGTCCCGTAGTGATGTTAAGTTTCATGAAACTTATAATTTTGAAAAATTTCATGAAAAGTTTCATGAAAACCTTGAAACTTATGAAACTTGTGAAACTTTTAGAATTCCTGTACATTTAAGTAGCTTTCAGCATTTTAAAGTATCTAATACAGTAATACCAATATATAATATTTAAACAGAACATTAATTTTACTTAAAAGGGGTTAGAAATTATGAAATTACAGGACACAGTTTTTAAAAATAACATATATAAGTAAAATTAGTATTTACTATTTAAACCTATTTTTATTCATTATTTTCTAATTCAGTGTAACCATAGTCATCAGTTGTTACCTCGTCACTACTAACTTCTGCCATATTTAATGTATAGTCTTTCATTAATTCCTCATCTTGAGATAGAGAAGCATCCGACTCTTCCGAGTCTGTAAATCTAAGTTCTTCTTCTTCATCATCATCAATTTCATGTATTTTAGGTTGCTTTGTTTTGACTTCACTAGCAATCTGTAATACTGACTTGAAACTTATAAGAAACTTTTGAAACTTATGAAACTTATGAAACTTTTGGAAATTTTTGAAACATGTGAAACTTATAAATTTGAAAAGTTTCAGAAAATTTGAAACTTTTCACTGAAACTTTTCATGAAACTTTTCAAGCTCACATCACTACTGTCCCGTCAAAACACTTTGTTAACCCGTCAAGCACTATAAAATTTTCTACAGCAAATGCCCATTCTTCGTAATTTTCGCGACCTAACAGCTTCGGCACACTCGACATATAATTGATAGCCATTCTTCTGCAACTCACCGCTATTTACATTAATTTCTCAGTATTTGAAGCCCTGGGCCCATAACCTATTAGAAAATGAAACCACTGCGGTTGAGTTTTTAGCACAGACTACATTTATTCTTTGTACGAACAAGAACAACTGAGTAATTGCCATTATAGCTGGTTACGAGTAGCCTTCAACAGATGGCGTTAACAACATAGTTTTTAGATATAATTTCAATAGTTACACCACAAAATACAATTTTGTTGGTCAAACCAGGAAAAGGCACAACCGAAATAAAAGTATATTTGTCACAGGAATTGCAATCATCGGGACTTGGGAACAGCATTTTCTTCTTACATGCCTTTAGTGGCTGTGACACAACTTCAGCGATGTTCAATAACGGAAAAGTCAAGTATGTTAAAATATTTTAAAAATTTAAAGAGTTGCATGACATCGCAGACATTTTCAACAATTCTGACTCTTTGCCAGACGCAGTCGCTTAAGCTGGGGAACGTTTTTTCCTTGCCATCTATGGTGCTCGCCTTACAGATAATCCTTTAAACAAACACGGATTTTATTGTTTCATGAAAGCAGTTACAAAAATGAAACCGCATATTCCGTCACTACCACCAACAGAAGGAGCAGCCAAGCAATATTCTTTGCGGGTATACCAGCAAGTTCAAAAATTGCAAGGGCGTGAATTATTCTCTGAGTGTGGAGGCAGAAAATCAGGAATTAATTGTATGGCGGTTTGTCATAATTGCCATGGATGTTGTCTGAATGGTCCAACCACAGTCGACGATGACATTGAAAATGTCGATGAAGATGGAGATGATCAGAGGACATTAACGGACACGAGGCCAACTTCTCTTACAGAAAGTATCGATCTTCAATTAGTGATGAATCCGTTAGATTTTCCTGAGATGGTGGATGATGCCATACCCGGACCCAGCCACATTGAAAAGAGAATGCGCCCGTAATGGTAATAATCAAGTGAGTGTATAATATATAATATATGGATTTTAAACAACAACAATCTACAACTCCAAACTTGTTTCATACGTTATGATTATTTATTGTTTTCTTATTTATGACCCATATTTTCTATAATATCAGTGTCCTGAAGATAGTTTTAAATAAACCGAAACGTCGACAAAAACATTTTAACAATTATGATCCAAAGTCTCAACAACAATCGAACGTATTGAATTACAAAGAATCGTAAATAACCAATTTATTAGTATATAATATTTTTAAAATAAATTTTTCAATAATCTTGTTTTCTTGCAGAACTATAAAAATTATTACCATCGAAAATATTAAACATTTTGGAGCAGAAATTTAGATGTTATCCCACTGCCCGCGTTTAAAGCGATTTATCGATCCACGCAACATTCGCTAGCCATTTTCTAGGAAACTATTCAAATGACAAAAAAATGTGTTATGGGTCTTTGTGGGAAATTTAATGCTCTTCCATTTTTGTAAAATCAGTTTTTGTGATAAAGTTGATATTTCGTAGAATATTTGCAAAAAACTAGAAAACTGTAACTTCTTTCCAAGATGGCGGCACCGGCTCACCTTGAATTTTTCGGAACTTTTTATATATTTAATAGTACACCCAATTAAACATCCTCGCCAAATTTTTCGATTTATTTATTTTTTTAATTTCCTTCGTTGACTGGGCTACAAGTGCACTGACAGATTGCTCATTAAGTGACCAAAACTAGTAATTTTTTGTTAAAGGTTGGCGCAGCCATATTGCCAGATTGTGGTAGGCCATTCCAAAGGTCACTTTATAGGCCCAGTGTCATGGCCTGGAACAATATAGACTAACTTTATTTTATTCATTTTTTAGGCATGCGTTTGTACCACTAAACTACAGCTTTTTGTGGAATAAACCCTAAAGCTTTGGTTTCCTAAAAAAGCGGTGCCGTTATCTAGCGGCCGTCATATGTCGTTATGCGGCGGCGTCTTTATGCGGCCGTCTTAAACGGTGACAGCTATGGTTTCCTAGTGTCAGTTTTCACTCAAGCGGTGACGTACAGCGGAATAAAATGGACGATCTAGACCATGGCCAGCTTTATTCATACCCGCTGAGCTTGTAAAGCGTTAGCGGAAACAGATGAAGCTGGCTATGTCTAGACCAGGGATGAGCAACCCGAGGCCCGCCACACTTTCTCCTGCGGCCCTTCAAAGATTTTACATTTTGACTTTCAAAAATTCCTACACTGTCCCACAGTCTCATTGTACCCTATTTCTCTTTAAATAATCTTTTTTCAAATATATATGTTTTACCGGTTTTTAATAGTATTTCTATTAATGAGTGTTTTAGTTTTGTAATTTTTTATAGTAGGTTTATTTTGCTAATAAAGAAATAATTTGTGTTCACCATTCAGTGTTTGTATTATCATAAGTTTCTGACATGCGGCCCGCACAACATTTTTAAATTTGTAGCTGATCCGTTGTAAAAAAAGGTTGCTCATCCCTGATCTAGACATAGCATTATTAGTATATTTGGAAGATGATGAGTCATCGGAAGACGAAAACCATCGTTTGGAGGAAAACGCGATGTTTAAAAACCGTGCTATAGAGGGTGTAAATCCGTTTTTAGGGATATTACTGCAAAAACATAGTCATTATACATGATGACAAATACATAATATAACGACTATTTTATTTCAGATTTTTGGCTACAGGCGAGTCTTTCATTACATGCAAAATTAAAATAAAAATCGCTATTAACTGTAACTAAATAAACTATAACTAATAAAAGCTCTATTTATTTATTTATATCTGTTCTTTTGACTATTTCTCCTATTTCATGCCACAAACGTTGTTTTGATTGATTATTTCGATACTCATTGAACTTGATATTATAATATAGACTTTCATGTGTCCTGACAAAGTCAATCAGTATTTCGTCTTGTTCAGCTGACTACGTAGCAACCTGTTGTTTCGAACACAGCTAGGTATGGCGTGGTTAATAAAAAACTATTATTTCAACTTGGAATACGAAGGAGCGTTTCAATAATAATGAAAATAATTTAAATATTATAAAACTACACTCGCCGCTATACACACAAGACATCGTCAAAAAACGTAGCTGAATTGATTCTACCGTACTGGCACACAGCTTCAAATGAGACGGAACCGCTCGATTACGTTCGGTGTGCGCTACCGCTCTTTTGGAAAACACTTCGCTTTTTATACACGATTCCGTTTTTCGTAACGTCACCCACCTTATTTTTACGGCCGTTAAATGACGGCACCGCTTCCTAATAAACCCAAGCTTAATTTCAAAAATTACAGGTTGTTTAAAAACCTCGTCACAATCAATTATCCATCCATATTTTTTAACCCCCTGTAGAATCACTACCAATTTTTTTGTCTGAATAGTTACTTTAATTTAGAAGCTATTTCCTTTGTTACAAAATTTTAGTTAGACCTCTCAGGAAACCATTCACCAATAATTGTTACAATTAGCATGCAAGTGATGTTTAAAGGAAAACCTCCTAGCCTTTGTAACAGATTTACGAATTGGAATGTTTTTAGAGAACTAATTGACAAATCGTTATCACTTAAAGTACCGTTGAAAACAAACGAGGAATTAGTCGTAGCACTGGAAAACTTCAATCAAGTTATCCAGGAAGCAGCTTGGCAGGCGACACCAAACAAGCAGCAAACTAGCACAAATGAACATTGTCCCATTTATGTTAAAAAGAAAATAGCAGAAAAACGCAGACAACACAGAAAATGGCAATTAACAAGGCACCCCGAAGACAAAAGAAAGCTTAATCGACTTGCAACAGAACTTAAAAATGTGTTCTCTAATATCAAAAATCTGGTGTGATACACTCACACAACTTCCTTTTACAGTGATCTTATAATTAGTCAAAAATTTCATTTTTAATTTTTAACCATTTGTTAAAAATTTTCAAAAATTACAAATTCTACAAAAACGGTACAAAATCGAGTGTTAGTTGAAGAGACAAATTTTCTCTAGAATTTTAAGGTGAATTCAAAAATGTAATAATATACCGGGTGTTTTATTTAAAATAGGAGTTAATAAAAAAAATCTGGTGTGATACACTCACACAACTTCCTTTTACAGTGATCTTATAATTAGACAAAAATTTCATTTTTAATTTTTAACCATTTGTTAAAAATTTTCAAAAATTACAAATTCTACAAAAACGGTACAAAATCGAGTGTTAGTTGAAGAGACAAATTTTCTCTAGAATTTTAAGGTGAATTCAAAAATGTAATAATATACCGGGTGTTTTATTTAAAATAGGAGTTAATAAAAAAAATAGAAAAAAAACAAAAGAAACCCACTTTAGAAGTATTCAACTGGAAAATCACCTATCTCACATCAATACACATTAAAAATGTAAGAAAAATGTAAAATTTAAAAAAAATCGTTAGAGCCGTTTTTGAAAAAATCGAAAAAAACTGAAAAATTACAAGAGTAAACACCTACTTCCGGTTATGCGATTTTCTTCAAAAGCTTGCTGTCTCATCTACATAGTACACAAAACTTATATATGAAGTTTCAATGCCATACCTCTTTTCGTTTTTGAGATATTCTGTTCACAGACAGACACACAGAGAGACAGACAGACAGACAGACCAATGAAAAAAAATATGTTTTTTGGGATCAGGGGACTCTAAAACGTGAAGATCTGTTGAAAACTCAATTTCGAATTTTTGGGGTGAATCCAATACTTCCTTTATAGTAGTAAAAGGAAGTAAAAATAGAAAAAAAAACAAAAGAAACCCACTTTAGAAGTATTCAACTGGAAAATCACCTATCTCACATCAATACACATTAAAAATGTAAGAAAAATGTAAAGTTTAAAAAAAATCGTTAGAGCCGTTTTTGAAAAAATCGAAAAAAACTGAAAAATCACAAGAGTAAACACCTACTTCCGGTTATGCGTTTTTCTTCGAAAGCTTGCTATCTCATCTACATAGTACACAAAACTTATATATGAAGTTTCAACGCCATACCTCTTTTCGTTTTTGAGATATTCTGTTCACAGACAGACAGACACACAGACAGACACACAGACCAATGAAAAAAAATATGTTTTTTGGGATCAGGGGACTCTAAAACGTGAAGATCCGTTGAAAACTCAATTTCGAATTTTTGGGGTGAATCCAATACTTCCTTTATAGTAGTAAAAGGAAGTAAAAATAGAAAAAAAACAAAAGAAACCCACTTTAGAAGTATTCAACTGGAAAATCACCTATCTCACATCAATACACATTAAAAATGTAAGAAAAATGTAAAGTTTAAAAAAAATCGTTAGAGCCGTTTTTGAAAAAATCGAAAAAAACTGAAAAATCACAAGAGTAAACACCTACTTCCGGTTATGCGTTTTTCTTCGAAAGCTTGCTATCTCATCTACATAGTACACAAAACTTATATATGAAGTTTCAACGCCATACCTCTTTTCGTTTTTGAGATATTCTGTTCACAGACAGACAGACACACAGACAGACACACAGACCAATGAAAAAAAATATGTTTTTTGGGATCAGGGGACTCTAAAACGTGAAGATCCGTTGAAAACTCAATTTCGAATTTTTGGGGTGAATCCAACACTTCCTTTATAGTAAAAGGAAGTAAAAATCAACACGTACAAAGCTATTTAACACTGTTATCACCCACGGATGTGACTACTGATTTTTCACTCTGGAGAGCAACGAAACAACCACAACAACACATATCACCACTTCGTCTTGATGCCAATACCTGGGCTAGAAGTAATCAAGAAAAGGCTGACGCTTTTGCAAGACACTTCACTAGTGTTTTTACCCCCTTCGACTCTAAAATATCAAGAGATGAAGAAAATACAATTTATCAGTATCTCGAAGCGCCATACCAAATGTGAAGCAATTTAAAGTAAATGAAGTTAACGCTGTAATCATGAAGGAATTGAATCCACACAAAGCGCCAGGTTATGATCTAATCACAGGCCAAGTTCTAACAGAACTACCGGAAAAAGGTTTTATTTATATCACTTACCTCTTTAACGCAGACCTAAGATTAAGATACTTTCCGGAGCAGTGGAAGTTGCCGCAATTATAACCATTCCTAAACCTGTCAAACCAAATGATGAACTGACATCCTATAGACTAATCAGCCTTCTACCCATATTGTCCAAGGTTCTAAAAAAGCTGCTACTACATAAAATAACACCAATACTTGCGGAGAAAAACACTATACCTAACCATGAGTTTGGATTCCGAAAACATGCCACTATTGAACAAGTTCATAGAATTACAGACCGAATCAAGACTTTCAAAAAAGAAAATACTATTCAGCAGTATTTTTAGATGTTATACAAGCATTTGACAAGGTCTGGCACCAAGGTTTGCTGTTTAAACTCAAAAATATCTTACCCCAATGGCCTGTATGAAATCACGAAACCCTACCTAATTGACAGGCACTTTCTCGTTAGGTATGGAGACTCACAAACCTCTTTATTTCCTATTAATGCTGGTGTTCCCCAAGGGAGTGTACTAGGAGCATTTTTATATCTTATTTTACCTGCTGATCTACCCACCACACCAAGAACTACACTAGAGACCTTTGCTGATGATACAGCGATACCCATTTTCTAGGTATTCACCTGCAAAATCACCTATCTCACATCAATACACATTAGAGCCGTTTCTGAACAAATCGAAAAAGAGTAAACACCACACTTCCGGTTATGAGATTTTCTTCAAAAGTTTGCTGTCGCATCTAGATAGTACACAAAACTTAATATGAAGTTTCAACGGCATACCTCTTTTCGTTTTTGAGATATTCTGTTCACACACAAACACACCGACAGACAGACAGACCAATGGACAAAAACATGTTTTTTTGTATTCACTCCCCAAACTGGTTACTTTGGAAACTGTCTAGGATCCTCAAAATGGCCAAGTAGAGGCCTTGTACTTAAAGTCGTCATGGCAACATTTTAGCGGACTCAAACATTAGTTGCTATGACGACTTTAAGTACAAGGCCTCTACTTGGCCATTTTGAGGATCCTAGGCACTTTCCAAAGTAACCAGTTTGGAGAGCTAAAAATACATTTTCGCGCGGCCTCCTAATATAATGCCGCGTTAATGGTAATTGAAACTTCATATTATAATGTTTGGAGAGCTAATACAAAAAAACGTTGTACGCAACACGTCCTCAAATGGCTTTAGAGGACTCATCTTCATATTACGGACTCGTCCCCTAAAGCCTTGCTTTGAGGACAAGTTACACAAAGTACTATTTTGGGTTCAGGCGACTCTAAAACGTAATCTTTAACTGCAATAAAACTTATATAAAGAAGTTTCGCCAGTTTTGCTCTAACTTTAATATTAACGCTAGAAGAAAATTGAATTCAAAATTTAAAAATTAGGTTTTTAAGATATTTTGTTAGTCCTTTAATTACGCAACGTTTGTCCAATTTAACCAAATTTTTATCTATAAATGTAATCTTTACACTTATCAATTTCGCGTTATTATTTACCAAAAATCTTTTACTGACATTGACAAAATGTTGTATTTTTTTGGGTTTACGTCTGCCACACTCACGCAAAATGTATTTTGTGCATAGTTCCTTTGCATCCATAACACTGCTTTGGGATGTACTATTGCTTAACTTCTGACAATAGGCACCTCATCTACGTTGCCGTACTTATTTTGGTTGCAACAAGTGGTCGTGCATCACTATAGCCAGTATGATCGGCACTTGATACATTACTGTTGATTATTACATACATTTGTCAAATGACGCCATAGCACCAATCAGAAAATTCATATTTAAAATTTTAAACCAATCCCAGAATGATTAAGTGATAAGTTCAAAGTAAGCGATTATCACAATTCACTTATTTGTTTTGAATTGAATTTGCCAAATGTAACATTTTTTTATGTGCTGCAAATCATTCTTTATTACAATTAAATAAATTATAATACCAAGGCCGTTTTTCTTAACCTCCGATGAGCCATAACAAAAAGACAAGTGCATATAAAACAATGATTTTATTACTAAAAGGTATGTAGACTTATGGTTACTTTTCGACATAATCCGCAATTTAGTTTTAAGATCAGGTAGGTGCAAAGAGACGAGGACTCGGCGCATACACTAGGTGTGCTTAATTTTGCTAGCCGACTTTGTATCTATGCGTAGGAACCCTGAATTAGGAATAAGGCCCTACTAACATAATAAATTACCCTTTTAAAATAAAGTGCAACGCTCTATGAGTAGTTCAGATTCTGATTCTCCAGAATCCGAAAGCGAACAAATAGAACTAAACACTACTAGGCGTATTCAAATTAATGTGCTCCCATCCATTTTAAATATGTCTCTAGAAAATCAAAGTAGCGTACGACCTGCCACACAACAACCAATTTTGAGTCCCCGCTATAGTGCATTTGCACAATAATTGGTTCACAACAACTATATTAAATGTGTCCGAAAAAGACCAAGCCATATACATAGACATCGCTTTATATTTAGAAGAATTTCATACTCAAGACAACGAAACGATATCAATTAATAACTACCACTTTTCCTTTAATAACGAAATTACCTCAACCTCAAAGAAACAAATTTTAGAACAAAATTTAAAAACAAATTTACGTTTAGACTATTTAAATGAAGAAGAGCAAACACTTCTGAAAAACGTTAGTTTTGAATACAAAGACATTTTGTATACTCCAGAATTACCTTTGACTTGTAATAATTTGACTCAACATCACATTCGAACAAAAACTAACAGCCCCATTTTCACTAAAGCTTTTAGATATCCACATTGTTATAGGGACGAAGTTAAAACTCCAATAAACAAAATGTTAAAAGGAGACATGATAGAACCGTCAGAATCACCTTACAATTTCCCTATTTGGATGGTACCCAAGAAAAGCGATGCCTCTGGCAAACAAAAATTCCGTATAGTAATTGACTATAGGAAATTAAATGCTGAAACTATTGAAGATAAACAACCTCTCCCAAATATGAAAACTGTACTCGATACTTTAGGACGAGCAAAATATTTCTCGAGCTAGATCTCGCAAGCGGTTTTCACCAAATTAAAATCAAACCAGAAGACCGTTAGAAAACGGCTTTTTCAACCGAGGAAGATCATTACCAATTCAAAAGAATGCCTGTTGGCCTAAAAAACGCAACAGCGGCTTTCCAAAGAACCATTAATATTGCCGTATTACGACTAACACCCCAACAATGTCTTGTATACCTAGATGACGTCATAATATTTTCGAATTCCTTACAAGAACATTTAAATAGATTAAGAAACGTATTTCAAAGATGCCGTAACACAAATCTAAAAATTTAACTTGACAAGTCAGAATTTTTGCATAAATAGATAATTTACGTAAACCAAATCCTGACAAAATTCATGCTATCACGAAATTTCCTCTCCCCAAAATTCGTACAAAAATTAAATCATTTCTTGGACTTTTAGGTTACTATAGAAAATTGTTAAAAGGTTTCGCTAAACTAACAAAAGTTTTAACGATATGTATAAAAAATACCACAAAATTATTCATTCACAAAATTTCATTGATTCCTTCAACCATCTGAAAACGTTATTAATCAATGCACCAATTCTAGCCTATCCAGATTTCGATAAACTCTTCGAATTAACAACTGACTCCTCTAAAGTTGCCCTTGGAGCCATTCTTTCCTAAGATTCTATACCGATATGTTTCGCTTCGAGAACATTGACCGAGACAGAACAAAAATACAGCACGATTGAACGTGAGTTACTAGCTGTTGTTTGAGTTACAAAAGTTTTCGACCTTATTTATTGGCACCAAATGTGTACTATACACCGATCACAGACCTCTTATATGGCTCAAAAACCTAAAGGAACCTAACTTAAAATTAACTAGGTGGGCACTTAAATTAGAAGAATTTAATTTCGATATTCAGTACCTACCAGATAAATCTAACAAAGTCGCAGACGCCCTTTCCAAAATTCAAATATACCCAATGTCCATGACCGACTCAAATAATGAATCAAGACTTGACACCGCTGAACCAACATATGACAACATAAGTATTTTACCCGAACGAGCAGATTCTCCTAACCTAGAAGACTTCATGACAGTCCCAACGTTCACATTGCCCCCCGACATTTCTCAACCCTCAAAAATATTGACAATCTACGCCCTTATCCCATTCACCTGAAACGCCAAATCCGACGTAACCATCGAAACCCTGACAGACAATCAAACCCTCTACCCCTTAGTGAAAGGCACAGCAATTTTTAAAGACAGCGAGTGGATATTAGTGAAAACTCTTGACTATTCCCCTCTTTTACAAAATTACATCCATGTAAAATCCAACATAGAAAAGACCATTACGACCCTTCAAGGACGTAATTATCGCATACAATATCTAGCAGGAAACTTTAATACCCCTGACAATCGATTATTAATCCTCGACCAGTACTGAAGAAATCCGATTTATTGATCAGACAACTCTTTCCTGAAATACAAGTCACCCGCTCCAAACGCGAACTTCTAGACGGTATCGGAACAGTGAATAAATTCTTCACGGGAAACCTGGACGCAAAAGATGGAAGAAGATATGACGAAACTATCGAAAAATTAACCAAGACCACAGGTTTATAGAAAACCATCTTAGAGAAACAAACAGAAATTCTCAATAATTCTATCACTACATTTAATGATAATATTCAAAAATTATCCGAAAACCAGAAAACAATCGCACGAAACCTACAGAGTTTTGAAATTCCAAACTAAAAGTAACAAAATCCTAAATACTTTGTCTACTTTTACTGCCCTCGTTGAAACTATAGAAGCCCTTCAACTTTTTGTGAATGTTTTTATGGAACTCGAAACATCATTAACATTTGCACAGAATCAACAAATTCATCTCTCCTTAATCGATGACAATAATCTTCTAACTTCATTACTCGAAATCCCAAAGCGTCTTAATACAATACGAAGCAAAACCCAACAACTACTTTACCCTATTGAAGCGTCAACCCTACACTTGTATGAAACCTTGATCAAAATCAAAGCCTATCAAACTAAAAGCAGTTTCACATTTATCTATGAAATACCACTCATACAAAAATCGATAAATTACCAACTTATTAATTTAATATCTATTCCTGCCTATTACAGAGATCAACTCTTTCACATGACATTACCTACTTTTAACACGATACTGTTTTCAAAAGGATATAACATTCCAATGGTACCTCAATATTGTTCAATAACATCTACTTCTTCTTAAAGTCCTTCTTCTATCGAAGGCTGGAGATCATCATCGATATGCGAACCTTATTTGCAGCTGCTCGGAACCGTTCGATACGCTGCAGCCAAACCAATCCCTCAAGTTTTTCAACCAGGATATTCGTCTACATCCAACATTCCGTTTTTCTTTTATTTTTCCTGTATTATCAGTTGAAATATGGCGTATTTGGTTCCTCTTGTTACGTGGCCTAGATATTCCAGTTTTCTCCTTTTTATTGAGTTTATTACTTCACATTCTTTATTCAAGATAGACGCCACATTCTGCGGTAGCACCACATTTCGAATGCTTGTAGTTTGTCTAAGTGGTTCTTTTTTAATTTCCACGCCTCTACTCCATACAACAATACAGGGAACACATAACATCGAAGCATCCGTAACCTAAGTTCTATGCTTATATTTCGGCTGCATAGTAATTTCTTTGGTGACCTTTGTTGACATAAGTAACAATTCTGGTGATTGTAATTTAGACTTAGTAAATTATTATATGAATAATCTTATAAAAAATTTTAACGTTAAAATGGATTTTTTTCGAAATATCGGCAATTGACGTGTTAAAGGTTATTACTACTATTAAGACTAAAGCTACTGGCTGTGATGGTATTAGTATTGGTATGATAGAAATGTGTTGTCCTTTTCTGTTGCCATTTATTACCCATATAATTAATTTCTGTTTAATAAATAACGTTTGTCCAGATACATGGAAATGTGCCAACGTCATTCCGCTTCCAAAAATTAGTCAACCTAAGGATTTTAAAGACCTCCGCCCTATCAGCATTTTGCCGGTATTTTCGAAGATTTTTGAGAAAATTTTAGTTCAACAAATTAACCAACATCTTAATCTACATGACATTTTACCACATACTCAATCTGGTTTTAGGGCTGGTTACAGTTGCACAACTACGCTTTTAAATATTACTGATGATATTCTATCTGCTATCGATGCCAATAAGTTATCGGTAGTTGTGCTTCTGGACTACTCTAAAGCATTTGATACGATTAACCACACTACTTTGATTGCTCTATTACATTTTATTGGTTTTAGCAATAATGCTACTTCTCTTATTAAAAATTATTTAAGTAACAGATCTCAGAAAGTTATTTTAAATAAAAAATGCTCTACTCCATGTGCTGTACTTGCTGGTGTTCCACAAGGCTCAGTTCTTGGTCCTCTTTTGTATTCAATATATTCGTGTTGTTTTTTTAAGGCTCTGAGATATTGCAAATATAATATATATGCAGATGATACACAATTGTATAGTTTCTTCCCGAACGATGTAGATGCTGCTATTCGGTTAGTCTGTTCAGATATAGATACTTTAATCAAAACTTCGGAGGCACATAATTTAAAAATTAATGCAAATAAAACTGTAGTTTTACTTTTTGGTAAAAATAAAATAAGGGAAACATATGAAGACAGAATTTCTATTAAAGTTAAAGATGTTAATATCAAAATCTCCAAATGCGCTAAGAATCTCGGATTATTTATTGATTCAAAATTATCATTTAGAGATCACATCGCAAGTACTATTAAAAAATCATTTTCTAACTTGAAACTGATATATAGCTACAGACATTGTTTAAATCGAAAAATTAAAATATTACTTTGTGACTCATTGGTTCTATCACAATTTAATTACTGCGATTCTGTGTATGGACCCTGACTTGATAGTATAGATGCTAAAAGGATTCAAAGAATTCAAAATTCATGTTTGAGGCTTATTTTTTGGTATTAGAAAATATGAATCTGTTTCTTCGAAGATAAATGAGGTAAAATGGCTTAACATGAACAACAGAAGAACTCTACATGCTTTATGTTTATTTCACAAAATTATTACTACTGAAACTTCTCCATACCTTTTTAATAAAATTAAGTTTACTTCTACTAGTCATTCATTTGATCTAAGAAATAAAAATCTAATTGCTATTCCATTGCACAAGTCTTAACTGTATAAACGATCATTTAGTTATAATATTGAGAGTTCTTATAATAGTTTACCTAAAAAATTTAAATCTTTATCATTATCTAATTTTAAACTGCATCTCTGTCGCTTCTTAATGGGTAGACAATAATGTTTTTTTTGCTTGAGTATTATTTGATTTTTTCAGCAGCTCTCGACTAAAGTAAACCACTGAACGATTGTCCTTCCTGCTCTTTTATTTTCTTTCTTTCTTTATTTTTTTTTTAATTTTAATCTAATTTTATTTTAATTTTCACATTTCGTATGGGGTTAAGTGGTAGAACAGACTGCTATTAATTTAGCATGTCTGAACTTCGCCCCTTTGAACCTTGTTACTCAGTTACTATGTAAATTATGTTACTTATACCTATATTCTTTGGTTGGTTCAATAAACGGCATTATTATTATTATTATTATTATACAAACGATGCTCTGGCAATTTCAATTCTTGTTCTTATTTCAGGTGTTTGATCTATCCCGGTTTCCAAATATTTGTATGCTTGTACTTTTTCTATCACGTGTTTGTAATGTTTAAATCAATTTGATTTTGTGGAAATTTTGTGATTAGCATCCATTTAGTTTTATTAAGATTTTTTTTAATTTTTACTTTTTCTTAATAATATCTAACAACCAATATTTCTGCCAAAAGGAAAATCATTTTTTCATACCCAACAGTAAATTGTTGTAAAACGCAAAAATAGTTGGATCTTCAGTTCACCTAGCGAAGTTATTTGTCAAATTCAATGCGATAATGTTCAATACCACAAAACTCGCGTTCACACCCAGTTAATTCAAATAACACCTGATTGTTCGGCAATCATAAATTACAACGATGTTTTATTCACTTTTGAATCATCCTCAAAAACTTCAGTAAATCTATTAACAACAACCATCGGTAGACTAAAAACCAATACAATCAATAACAGCATAAAAATAAACAGTTCATTAGACTTATCCTATGTGGATGTAAACTCATTAAAATATGAACAATTAAAACTAAGCTTTCACAAGGAAAGACTACAACAAAATGGTTCTTCACCTATATATAGTTATTATAGCACCAGTTTAATTATTATTATAATCTTATTTGTATTAATCATTGTTTGTCTTTCTATATATGCATATTTTAAACGCTACATTTTAGTCAATAATATAATCACTAATTTGCAAAATATAAATACTCCTACCCCGACTGTAGAACAACCATTAAATTTATTACAATGTACAGTACGAACAGCATATAATTAATGATTGAAAATCAATTTTCCAAATATACTTTTCAAACTGGCAAAGGAGGAGTTACGCATGAAGAAACTGCTTAGTTATAAGAGATATGATTTATCTGCTTCCTGTCGATTAGCGCTCTCAATGCTTAAATGCCACTTTGCTGGACTGCATTCTCACCTTTTAATGATACTTTATTTAGTCTTAAGCCGAATGTAGTAGTTGGTAGATTTTCCTGTTTAAGCTCCGCTTTTTTTAGGTTTTGTGTCAGTTTTGACACAAGCTGACACAAAACCTAATCTGCTCATCTCGAATTTGACATAGACTGACAGCGTCACCATTGTCAGTTATCAGCCATATGATTTAATGCACGACATGACTTCATCAGTTCCAAAGCCGACTAGACCACAAATTCTAATGAACACCCTTTATATTGCTAGTAGGGCCTGGGAACGGCCGAAATCGTCCAATGGAATACTCCCAATGAACCAGTAAAATACCTAGGAGTTCTTCTAGATACTAAATTATCATGGAATCAGCACATCAACTCCAAACTCAACCAGAGTTACGCACGATTAGCACAAATATATCCGTTATTAAATCGGAAGTCTAAGTTAAAAACCAAATGTGCAATTATGATGTGCACGTCCCTCATACGACCCTTGGCACTCTATGCGGTACCCATCTAGAGCACATCATAAACTAACATAACCAAGCTGCAAAGACTACAGAACAAAATCCTGAGAATCTCAGTGGACGCGCCATGGTTTATTAGAAACACCTAACTTCATGACGAGTTACGAATACCAACAATCGAAGACTACATAAAAACAACCACTAAAAAATTTCTCAAAAATATCGCGGCGTGCAAAGGAGCAACTCACTACAACCTTGGCAAGCGAAATATCCACTCCCGATTAAAACGAAGACTCCCTCAAGACAAACCCTTATCCGACGAAGAAGAATAACCACACAGACTTGTCCGAGGCATCAAATTACCTTGTGGCGACGTGCCATGTTTAAATTTCGCCCCACATTCACCACAGGAAGTGACAACATCCAGTGTGAGGGCGCAACCAGATTCCTCCCTGTCCAAAAAGTGAGAACCGGAACTGACCAGTGCTCGGACAGCATCAACCGTGACTACGCGAACTGTACATGTAATCTCCTAGTTGTTTTATTGTTGTAGTTAAAAGCATTAAACTTATACATTTGAGGACTTTTATTGTAGCAATAATAAATACCGCAGTGGTGACCGCCGACGTGATTTTTAGTTACGCGAGTTTTAGTTTTTAATAAACAATGCCCGAAAAAAACGTGCAAGGTGAGATCGAAGTAGAGGAAGTACGGAACATGAAGATTCCCGCATTCTGGCAATCCGACCCTGTTCGTTGGTTCGTCCAGATAGAGGCCCAATTCCATAACTGGAAAGTGAAATCCGATGCCAGCAAATACTTTGCCGTGATCGCCGCGCTGGACGTCTATGTCTTGCAGCAAGTCGCTGACGTGATTTCGACACCCCCTGCGAACGACAAATACAAAAATCTTAAGGAGCAATTAATATCCCGTTTCTCAGATTTCGAGGAAAAGAAGCTGAGAAAATTGTTAAACGACCTGGATTTAGGGGATAAAAAGGCATCGCAGTTTCTACGAGAAATGCAAAGTTTAGCCGGAGAAAAAATCGGCAACGACTTTATTCGCACTCTCTGGATGCAGAGGCTGCTGTCAAAAATACAGGTGGTTATGTCCGCCAGCGCTAAGGCGACCACGCTCGCAGAGTTGGCCGCCATCGCCGACAAGATCGCAGAAATCGCTCGAGATCGCGCTCGCGAAACCTCGAGTTTTGTTATTATCACCAACGTTTCGGTGCAAAAGCTAACAAGTGCCGAACGCCGTGCAGTTTTCAGCCGCCGGGAAACTAGTGCTGCCGTCGCCAGTCGAATCCGTTCGCGACGGCACCGTCAATAATCGCCTTTTCGTATGCGACCGATCTACGGGGATGCGATTCTTAATAGACAGTGGCGCCGACGTCATTGTAGTACCAATAACGCAATCAATGAAACGCGCTGTCGCATCGGACACAGTGCTTTACGCTGCAAATGCCTCTGTTATAAAGACGTTCGGTGAACAATTATTGTGTTTGGACTTAAACCTCCGACGAAGTTTTAAGTGGTGGTTTATCGTGGCCGCGGTATCAAAACCGATCATTGGCGCCGACTTTCTACGGTATCACGGGTTACTCGTCGACCTGCGTCAAAGGCGTCTCATCGACGCTAAAACAGGTCTTTCGACCAACGGTACAGTAGCGAATGGACCATCTACAGCGGTGACGACCATTAGTAGCCGCGATTCGTGGCACCAACTGCTAGTCAAGTTCCCCGAGATCACCAGGGCGTCGCCTGCCAATGGAAATCGAAAAACTGCGGTGTCACATCACATTATTACACACGGACCTCCGATGGCTGAAAAGCCACGCCGATTATCGCCGGAAAAGCTTCGCGCCGCCAAGGTAGAATTTCAATACATGCTGGAGCTGGGGATATGCCGCCCTTCTAGCAGCCCTTGGGCCAGTCCTTTACACTTGGTGCCCAAGAAGACACCTGGGGAATGGAGACCCTGCGGCGATTACCGGCGCCTAAATTCTATTATCGTCCCGGACCGCTATCCTGTACCCATTCTGCAGGACTTTACGCACAAGTTATACGGGAAAAAGGTTTTTTTCTACAATCGATTTAGTGCGCGCCTACCACCAAATTCCCATTGCCGAGGAAGATGTGCCGAAATCCGCAGTTATTACACCCGAAATGCTGCGCAGACGTTTCAACGCTTTATGGATTGTGTGCTTCGAGACCTGGATTTTTGCTTTTGTTACGTAGACGACATCCTCGTCGCCTCCACCAACGAGGTGGAACATCGCCAGCACTTAGAAGCCCTTTTTCAACGGCTACAAGAGTACCGCATCGCAGTCAATCCAGCTAAATGAGTATTTGGAGTTTCTGAAGCACAGTACCTGGGGCACCTTGTCAGCGAAGAAGGCTGTAAACCGCTACCTGGGAAAGTCCAAGCCATCACGAAGCTTTCCAGGCCGAAGACTATTAAAGAACTCCGCAGATTTCTCGGATTGATAAATTTTTATCGCAAATTTATTAAATCTGCTTCGGAGATACAAGCTCCGTTGAACGCCTTCCTTACCAATTCAAAAAGGCACGACAAGACGGAGGTGCCATGGACAGCGGAAAGCGAAGCCGCCTTCCAGCTCTGTAAGGATAGCCTCGCAAACGCGACACTCTTAGCGCACCCCGCAGACGATGCCCACCTACAGCTAGCGACCGATGCATCGGATGTCGCAATTGGAGGTGTCCTGGAGCAACATGTCAACAACGAGTGGAAACCTTGAAGTTTCTTTTCGAGGAAGCTAAATCCTGCGCAACGTCGGTACAGCACATATGATCGCGAGCTCCTAGCCATATACGAATCAATCAAGTTTTTCCAGTACATGGTAGAAGGACGACGACTATTAGTGAGGTTAGACCACAAACCGCTGTCATTCACTTTTAAACAGAAGTCTGACAAAGCCTCACCTCGCCAGATGCGACACCTCGACTACATCGGTCAATTTACAACTCAAATTGTTTATCTTCCGGGTGAGAGCAACATAGTGGCCGACGCGCTTTCTAGGTTAGAGGAAATTACTACGCCAACCCAAATTAGTCTCACAGTACTGGCACGAGAACAGGAAAAGGACGAAGAATTAATTAACCTACAGGAAAATTCTAATAGTTCCCCAGTATTGCGAAATTTTACCTTCCCTGAAGAAGATGCGACCGTAATATGTGACACATCAACACGAGCAGTTCGGCCTTACATACCGAACTCTCTACGAAAGCAGATATTCGATAGCTTCCACCAGCTGTCGTATCCGTGTTGCAGAGCTACCAAAAAAGCAATCCAAACGAAATACGTGTGGCCGAGCATGCTGAAGGATATCACCAGGTGGGTCCGAGAGTGCATACCGTGCCAGCGCTCGAGAGTTCACCGACACACCGCGGCCCCACTTCAAGTATTCAGCCCTGCCAGTGAACGTTTCGATCATGTCCACATAGATATCGTTGGACCGCTTCCATCCTCCAAAGGTTATCGGTACTGTTTAACAATGATTGGCCGCTACTCCAGGTGTCCATAAGCCACCCTAATCGTGGACATCACCGCCGACGCCGTAGCAACGGCATTCCATTCTACTTGGATTGCAAGATTTGGTTGCCCATGTAAAATCACAACTGATCAAGGACACCAGTTTGAATCTTCACTCTTTTTTGAACTGCAAAAACTACTTGGTGCAAGCCGCTGCCGAACCGCTGCTTACAGACCCCAAACAAATGGCATAATCGAGAGGTGGCATAGGTCATTTAAAGCAGCAATAATGTGCCATAAAACCGACCGCTGGGTTGAAGTCCTGCCCATCGTCCTTCTTGGATTGCGCACCGCCTTCAAGGAGGATCTACAAGCGTCGTCCGCAGAGCTGCTGTATGGCACAACCCTACGGCTGCCGGGGGAATTTTTTGTTAATCACCTCGGAAGTACCACCGCTACTGTGTTCGTGGACACTTTAAGAGAGCACATGAAGGCACTCAGGCCAATGCCACCCCAACATTACCATAAACAAAGCATTTTCGTTCACAGAGATTTAATCACCTGCAGCCATGTTTTTGTGAAGGATGACACTGTAAGGAGGCCCCTCCAGCAACCGTTCTCAGGGCCACATCCCATCCTTCAACGACTAAATGACAAAATCTACAAAGTCAGAGTAAACAATAAAGAATTAAATATCTCTGTAGACCGCCTCAAACCTCATGCAAACTGGGGACGAACCCACGAAAACGCCAAGTGGGCAGCAGGACCAGCAGCTACCTGTTGCAACGTCATCGGCACCACAGGAACAGCAGTTACCTGCCACCGTAACGAGAACTGGCAGATCTGTACGTCGCCCAGTTCGTTTTCTCGATTCGTGACATTACACACCAACGTCACTGGGGAGAGAGTGATGTGGCGACGTGCCATGTTTAAATTTCGCGCCACCTTCACCACAGGAAGTGGTAACATCCAGTGTGAGGGCGCAACCAGATTCCTCCCTGTCCAAAAAGTGAGAACCGGAACTGACCAGTGCTCGGACAGCATCAACCGTGACTACGCAAACTGTACATGTAATCTCCTAGTTGTTTCATTGTTGTAGTTAAAAGCATTAAACTTGTTATACATTTGAGGACTCTTATTGTAGCAATAATAAATACCACAACCTCATAAGTTAGATTAATCATTTTAAATGTGTTAACAATGCCATATATAATACAATTGTAGTGTTGATCTGACAAATAAATAACTAAAAAAAAATATGCACATAATATATTACTGTTGACAAGCAATTTGAACATGTGTCTCCATTGCTACACGATTCCTATGCCAGTTGCCTAACCTGTAAGTGCATACATACTATACGCTGTTGTTTTTATCGCGTTGCAGCATGTAGGCAACACAATTTACCTACACGGTATCGTTAACTTCGTTCTTTAAGGCCTCTTCAAAATAAGGAATTCTTTTACAATGCAATGGTAATAAGCGCTTGCACTACGGCAATTTTGACAATCAGCTGATGCAAAACGAAACGATAATATTGTTGCAAGTCTCATGCAATTCTAATAATTTAGTAAAAAAAATTTTACCAATCGTTGAAATTGAAAGTAGCAGTAAACTAAATAAGTAAACACGTAACATACTCTTTAATTTCTGAAATTTGGGAAACAAATTGTAAATAAAGATACTGTACTTTCTGATATTCGATAATTGTACTGTACATTTATCCAATGCTGACGGGAAATTTAAAGCTCTCCTCTTCGCGTCGCACTTTAAACATTCCCTCGTGCTATAATCTATTGATTATGCCCTTAATACTTAAATAACTACTACATGCAATACTTCGCCTTGCATTGCATTTCATATCTTACTTAATTGTAAAATATCCATTTGAAATAGAATGTTTCAAGAGTCTTATTTCGTAGTTTGATGCCGCTGCGGCAGCTATGCTATTAATTTATTTTATTCACGTGTAGCATATAAAACATTTTCCAATACCTACATTTAGTTATATAAATTACTTCGACACGAAGTGTACGAAGTATTGAAATTCCCTCATATCGAAAACCACTCTGAGTCAAATATCTCTAAAATTCGTGTCAACCGACTAATGAACCCACTATATCAAATCTCCATCTCGGCTGTGCGGATCTTTTGGTGAAGACCCCAGCCCACTAGACCCCACCCCCGTATTGGGGGGTGCCTAAACGTGCTGTGCGGGGTATGTATATTCGTATGTGTACACGATTCCGGTCGCCAGGAACCTTCCTGAAGTCTTGGATCGTTTTCATATGATAGGTCCTCCGAAAATGAAGGCAACATCAACTTTTGAGGTATGGTCGTCGGCAAAAAAATTTTTTTAGGGTTTTTTTGTTTTTTATAAATAACTGGTTCATAACATTTTATTGTATTAGCGAAACGGAGTGATGTTGAGTGTCGGAGTATTCTTGGAAAGCACGGAAGGGCGCTTTTCTTGGGTGGGGGTACCGTATATTTAGTTTTGAAATTGAATAAAAAAAATCAAATAAATATCATGTTACCTGTTTTAGTATTTATTTTGTTAGTTGCTAGAGGGATTATGGTCTATTTTATTCATTAGTGAATAATAGCATTTTATCAACTATCATCATTAAATGTTACTTTATCCTGAATATTTTCATATATAAAATACAGATTTACAAGTAAGTATTGGAAAATAGTACTTTATGTAACTAGTCCTCAAAGCAAGGCTTTAGGGGACGAGCCCGTAATATGAAGATGAGTCCTCTAAAGCCATTTGATGACGTGTTGCATACAACGTTTTTTTGTATTAGCTCTCCAAACATTATAATATGAAGTTTCAATTACCATTAACGCGGCATTATATTAGGAGGCCGCGCGAAAATGTATTTTTCGCTCCCCCAAACTGGTTACTTTGGAAACTGTCTAGGATCTTAAAAATGGCCATTTAGAGGCCTTGTACTTAAAGTCGTCATGGCAACTAATGTTTGTGTCCGCTAAAATGTTGCCATGACGACTTTAAGTACAAGGCCTCTAAATGGCCATTTTGAGGATCCTAGACAGTTTCCAAAGTAACCAGTTTGGGGAGCGAATACAAAAAATTACTATATTGCATATATCTGTCACTTTATTGCACACTTCTATCAAAACTGGTTATTAAATGTGGCGAGTTTTCAGTTTAAAACAATGAAAGCATACCTACCATGATTTTTTCGAAAGAATCTTAAAAATGTTTTAATAACTGATGGTACCTCCAGTTATTAATTACCTAGTAAGTGAAAGCTAGTATCGCATCTCCAATGCAAGGTTATTGACAGAATTTTTTGTAAAAATAATAGCGAAAAATTATATTCTTCACAAAAAAAAAGCAGATGAGACATAGTTGAGGTCTGGAAAGATTTAGTAAGACGCACTTTCAGGTAAATACATTAATGCGAAAACTTATAACTCGGTGGCGTACGCTGAATATCTTTGAAAAAATAATAAAATATTAAATAATTATAGAACATTTTTAACTAACGCATATTTTAACCAAATGTCAATTGTAAATATGGTAGTTAAAGATAAAAATGGCAAAATAACAAACAAACTCTATACAGTGAATTTACTATAAGGCTCAATGTGGTTTCTAGGAATACGTCACCCGCCCATACCATGTGAAATGCGTTTATTTTAAAATGCAATATAGGAATGCTACTGAGGTACTGAGTACGTAAAAAAATCATGTATTCTACGAAGGAAGGAATTCTTCTGATCAAATGGTGTGAAGTCTTCAGTTTACAGCAGGTATGTGAGTTACTACATTCTACATTCCCTGTTGTTATTTGTGATGCTTATTTTACAATAAAATTGCTGTTCATACAGTGTATTTTAAAATAAACGCATTTACACATTGTGTGGGCGTAACGTATCCTTAGAAACTGATAGGTAACCAATCAAATCCTCAAGGAAACTACAAGACCATATTGCGCATTAAAATAAAGTCACTATATGAAATACATGTAATAAATAATTAAAAATTACAGAATAATTTTCTAACATTAATTTTTAAAAACACTAAAATTTCTAAAGAGATCTCAGGCCGCCCGCCAGGCATCGATCTGGGATTTGAACTCCAGACTTCCGCGCCGCAGTCCGATGCTCTAACCATCTGAGCCACGCTGGCTGTGATGCTTATTTTACAATAAAATTGCTGTTCATACAGTGTATTTTAAAATAAACGCATTTACACATTGTGTGGGCGTAACGTATCCTTAGAAACTGATAGGTAACCAATCAAATCCTCAAGGAAACTACAAGACCATATTGCGCATTAAAATAAAGTCACTATATGAAATACATGTAATAAATAATTAAAAATTACAGAATAATTTTCTAACAATAATTTTTAAAAACACTAAAATTTCTAAGAGATCTCTAGAAATCTGCGCATGTTAGTTGAAAGTTGTGGCGAATAAAACCCAAAATTAAAATCCCACATACATCACATGTCAAATTACCGGGTTTTCCGATTGCTTTTCACCATGTATCAGTTGTGTTTCACTTTATCTCAAATGCTTTTCACTCTTGTCAACACCTGTCAATATTGACAAATGGAAATTACATTTGTCAAACAGCGAAACACAATTGATACATGGTGGAAAACAATCTGAAAACCCTCTTTACTTCAACAAGTCGACTGCAATTGGTGAGGTGGAATAAGCATGACATTGGTAGGTTGTTCTAATAATGCAATGATAGTCATTCGTCACTCGTACTGGTCTACTTCACAGGTCCGTCTTTTCTGCAAATTCTGAGGATATCTCTAGGAATATGGAAATTTTTATAAAACTGTTGTAGGTTTGCACATGTATTATATTTGTTCATTCAAAGTTAAGTTTGGACAACCATTGCGGTTTTGTGAAGTTACTGTGTTTTTATTAAATCTTTCTAGACCCTAACAATTATTTTATTTACTTTGATGTTACAATATAGTTATTATAACACCGAAAACAGTGCTACAATAGAATCTATTATAACACTGTTTTTGCATTGTTATTTTCATATGAAAAACATTGAAACAGTTTACTTTATTTCAGACAACTGACAGACTGTCACATTTATGAAATGCCAAAAATACAATTGATTATTTTTTATGCAAAGTAGACAAAATAGTATATTATACTCGTTTGATCAGAGGCATTGTCGCACTCGTTCCATTGGGGCACTCCTCGCTACGCATGTCGTGCCCCAAATTCACTCTTGTACAGTAGGCCCTCTTATTGAAATAGTATAATAATATACCATTTCAGTTATTTTTTGTCAGTAATAATGTTTTAAGGGCAAATGACTTTGCCGGTAAAAACGTTTTACGAAAGTGTTTTGTCTTGTGACATTGCCAAAACAAACAACAAATCTTGAGTAAAACATTTTCCGAGCAAAATCATGAACCCGAAATACATTTTGTGGACTATTTCCCAAATATCGGTTTATTTTGTATCGGTATTCAATGAATGTGACATTTCACAATTACAGTTTAAATGACGTTTCTGAAATACCACCTTGATTAAAACAACATATTTGGTGGTTGCCACGGATACAAGTGGTAAAAAACTGATATTATCCCAAGGGAACATTTTGATTTTTTGCCACTATACAAACACGTGATTGGTTGAATTTATGAAAATCAGGGGATATGATTGGATAATAAGAGATGTGGGAAATAGTCAAATACAAGAAATTATTTAATATAACTAGATTTAGAACAACCATGAACAATTAATAATCTTTTATTTTAACATCTACACCAAAAACATGCACATAATCACCTTGAATGTACAATTCTATGAAATAATGGTATAAGTATGAAATATCAGTACTGTTGATTACGACGATATTCAGCTTGTCAGGAAAGTATTTGTCCAGTTCTCGCCTACAAGCACGTGCTCGATTCTCGCTAACAGTATCATATACATTTTGAAGAATCTTGGCAATGTTGTCTTGCTCATCAAGAGAGAGTGAACTACTGTTAAGTACGACAACTCTGGCCTGAAAATAAAGAGTGCAGTAAGTAGGTATATATTATTCAATTACTCATTTCGTAACACCATAGATGGTTGTGTTATAATTCGGTAAGTTTTCAGTTAATTTCAGTTTTTAATGTCTCTATTTGCTAGATCTACTTATTTCACTTCTAATGGCATCAAAATTTGGTCAACTTGTGACGTTAGCCTGGCGTAAATTAATGAAAAGCACAATTAATGCATTTAGAATTTGCTGGCAGCTAATCTCCCGTCACTTTTGGCGCTTTTCTCGATAATAAAATTCCAAAGAAGGTAAAGCGCCCGATTCTGCGCCTGTCCCACCTTGACCTGCGATGTCGTGGAGACATTTCAATGCAAATATCCTGATAGCACACGTAGATCTACGTATTTATCATTACAATACAATTCTTTTCCCTAATCGCCCCAGCCGATAAGCGAGCTGCCACGCTCCTTGAAAATAACTTCAGCCCGGCATCCCAGCCAGGGGGCTTTATGCTTCAATCACGCCGCAGAGCAAACTCACGCTCTGAGACCACCACCGAATTGACTTGGTCCTGGTATCGAAACCGGAAAGCCCCGAGAAGCCGATCTACCGCTCGCTGGAAAGGAGCCCGGAGCTTTATTAATTTTTGACCGCAGCCGGTTCTCGCAGCTAGTCCGACTTTTAGACTTACTTTACAAGCTTCGCCTGTTATCAAGCGAAGCTTGATTGGAAAACAAAAAGGTAGAATTGTATTATTACAACCCGAGCTCTCTGAACAGTCATATTATGCCGTGAGCTATTTCCTTGTACAACCTCTTGACGCTATATTCGGTGTCAGCGAGTTGCACCTTTCCTCACGTGGCCGTCATTCCGACCGTAACCTGACCACAGTAATTGTTCCTTTCTGTAACGCCACCAGTGAGGAATCATAACCAGGATAACGAAACACTGCCCAAAAATAAAGAAAAGACTTACTTAAACGCCGTCGTTGACGAATTCGCCCGTCAAAGAGGCCCCCCGTACAACTTGAGTCAATAACACGAACCCGCTTAACGGACTAAACTTCTCCCTAGGGGTCGAACTGGTCATAAATCGAATCTTTACACTAATCGTCCTGTTACAGATCAATACTCCACTTCCAGCTTTACTGCTACCCGGTACCACTTTCATACGCCATCAAATCGTCCAACTCGGCACCGCTGTCGGACTAGTTGCCTATCCACAGGCCCGGAGGAAGCAATTTATTGTATTATATCCATAAAATTGTACAAACCTTTTCTTAATTTAGAAATAGTATATTATATACCGAGGTGGGAAGTGTTTCATTACTGTCGAGAGATTAAGTAGTTAACCGAGACGCGTTAACTTTATCTCGAGACAGGAATTAAACTTTTTACCGTGGTATGTATACTATTTTACTCACAATCGGTTAATAATAGGTACGTTTCTAACCTTCAAAACAGTAGAAAAGCGAACCATTACTTTATTTTCCCAATAATGACAAAAACGGATTGTGAGTAAAATAGTATACATACCCCGGTGAAAAGTTTCATTCCTGTCTCGACAGTAATGAAACACTTTCCACCTCGGTATGTAATATATTATTACTCACAATCGGTTTTTGTCATTATTTATTTAATTAGGTTAAGTTTCAAATAATATGTATTTTTATCGCAGTTTAATAAGTCACTTTAACAAAGGAAACTGCTACGCTGTTGCTATAGGCATCATGACAAGTTCACTGAAAGTGACGTTTAGCTAGTCGGGAAAATCTTTCCCGGCTAGCTGGGAAAGTAAAGTAAACAATGACTGTCTTTCCTACTGTTTTGAAAGTTAAAAACGTACCTGTTATTAACCGATTGTGAGTAAAACATTGTATGTATTTATAAAAGAGCAATAGGCTTATTTATGTATTTCTGTTCTTCTGTTGTCTTTTTTTGTTCTTACTCGAAAATTTAAATGAACTCTCGTCCTCTACTAAAAGGGCAAGTAATTGGATGTTTTGATTTGACAAAATTTAGTAGAGCAGATGTTTTCTAAGTCAACAAATATTGCAAACATCCAGAATATTACAAACTTCTTCCAATAGTAGAGGTAAGTAATTCCTTAGATAAATAAAATAACTTTCACTCGTTCGATGATTTTAGAAAAAATATACCGGACTACGACGTAATTTCTCATTATGCCTACTCAAATGGTGAGTGGTCATTGATTTTAGGAACTGAATTATCGTACCCAGAGTAACCCACACTGTCAGATTTATAACAGTGAGATTATAACTTTTCAATAGGCATTGTTGAACAGAATTCGCATGATGAATTGTGTCGGATCTTAAAAAATAACTGGTTATCAAAAATGGCCGATCAGAAACAGATCAGAAAAGTTGCCGCTGATGAAGGTAATTAACAGAGATTCGGATAAATTTTTATAAACATATATTTCATCGCTTTGAACCAGTCAAAACGATACAGTTAGAATGGCAGCATAAGAACTCCCCACTCCTCGAAAATTTCTAGTCAATCTTTCAGCAGTCAAGATTATTGTAAAAGGTTGTTAGGCTTTTAAAGTGGTATTTTTCTCCGATGATGAGCCAACAAAAAGACGAGAAAACTTGAAGCATGGCGTCTTGTTCCATCAAGACAATGGTCTGGCCCACAAAAGTGCTGTGTTTTCATGGCTGCCAGTCACAATGTTGTTTTTAAATTTTTTAAGCAACCTCCCGCTTAGGGTTGCTACCTTTCGTATTCACAAAAACCGGACATATTTCTTTTTCATATTCAGAAAATAATAATACTCTACACATACAGAACGAAGAAAATGTATATAGCTACGTGAAACCTAATCCTCTTCATTCCTCCCGATGATTTTAATTTATAGGTTTACTCTAAACCAAGTGCCACTACTTAACAATTACCTAACATATAGAAGTCAGAAAAATGAAATGTAATGACTTCGTTTTTACATAAATGCCCTGCATCGCCGATGTAGTGAACAGGTCAGCTGCACCAATACCACCTAAAGAAAGGCCTCAGTTCTCTGACGTCACGAGGTCGTGACTTCAGGTAAAGAATGCCATTTATAGCCGCCGACGTGAACTATGAGTAGAGCTCGCAACTACAAGGGCAATTATCAATAAATTATACTAGTTTAGCTTTTTTAATTGACAAGGCACTCAGTGCTTTCGTTAGTGTTTGGTGGTGTGTTCGTGAGTAATTTACCATCAGTATTGCACAGATAAGCGTGTAAATAACCGGTACAGAAGTTGTGTAGTAAATGCATTGTCATCGCATGGCACTTTACTAGTAAAGTATACGAATTACATTTTCTTTCAAGGAAGTATTATATCAACTATAATGGAGCTGGTTTTGAAATTTCTTACAGAGGTGGTGCGTCACGGTAATTTGATTTAAAATAAACACTAAATTATATTTTACACCAAATTACTAGGACGCAACAGAAGGATTATTTAATTCATTTTCTCGGGTGCCATTGTCATAACGAGTAAATAATAGCTGATATTAACTTTACAACCATTAGGTACTTCTATTACAAATGATTGTGGTCAAGTGATTAATAATCGATTGAGCAAAAGAAGTAAGGGTAGAAAACTAAGTGTGTTAACAAATAATAAACCTAATTTAGAGTTTTATACTTTATACCAAGATTCATAGATTGGAAAGTGACCTATTACATATTGGGATTTATATTGCGCTACCTATACTAGGGTTTTGTATTCAAAATTACGCTTTTTGCTTTGAAATCTCGTTTTCCATTTCCTTATTTTTTTAAGTTATGAACACATGTTAACACTCTGCGCTGAGTGGTCTTCTTGCGCTGACGTCACGCTGTAGAACTGCTGCCTTTTTCTTTAGGTGGTATTGGTTGTACACGCACTGGATAGCGCACACGCTATCATTGCTGTTTGCGTCTATTCGTTCTTTAAAGTTGGAACACACTGTTTATAAGTAGAAGAGTACAACGTGGTATAACCCTAGATGGTATTTTAGTTAAAATAAATTAAACCACGGTGTAATAGTTATATCGCAAAAAGATTGATATTGGAATTTTTTGGTCCTAAAACGAAACATTTTGTGTCCGGTTTGAGATGAGAATCGTACGCCGGACAGTAATCTCAAATACTTGACTGTCCAGACAAAAACCGGACGGATGGTAACTCTACTCCCATTTCTACTGATTTGACCCGCAATGACTAGTTGCTTATCCTCTAAATTAAAAGAAAATGGTTGGGAAATTAATTTTACGGGTGAAGAAGAGGTGGTGGTGGCGGTAAACGAGTGGTTTGTGGAACATTAAATAGACTTGTTCAAAGGCATTCAAATATTTCAGTACCGATGCACAAAATGTATTAACCTATCCGCAGTCTATGTTGACAGTTTAAATGTTTCGAAGTTCTCCATTGTTTGCTTCAATCTTTGGGACAATACTTATTACTTAGTGAACCATCGTCGTATATAATAGGCTACACTTTTTTAAATTTAATTTTGTAGTTCTATAATTTAACGGAATGTGTGAAATTTTGAATTCACTTTGAGAGCCCGTGTGTGCAGCATGACTTATTTTCCGCTGCGTGTTTTGACTTATACGCGTGTTGTGTCTCGCTGATCACTGATTTGCATCACGTAGCCAAGGAAATAAAGGGATGACGTCGGGAAAAATTAGAGGAAAGCTGAACTTTGATCAGTTGTTAGACCACCACAAGAGATAGAAATTCCCTCGCCCCTCCCACCTGTGATTGAATCTCAGTTCGCCTTCAAGCTACAAATTCGCAGGCTTAAAAACCTGCTTTATATTTCGGTAACCAATGGTCGTCAAGCTGTATATTTTTGGCTTTATCCTAAAATAATGTACTAAAAAATATTTTTGTTTGTGTGTGAGCTAACGTTCAGATTTTTCTTAATTTTAATGAAACCGAAAACAAATTATTTTAATTTTTAAATTAAAAGTTTTGTTTTACCCTCATATCTTGTTTAAAAAAGCAAAATATGTTACAATAACGTCCCGTTTTAATTATTTACAGTATATATAGTCAAAATGTATAATATATAAATGGTCACTCGCCAAAAGGAACGTCACTTTCTTCTAGAAAGATTGGTGAGTGGTGACATGACAATTCAGTGCAGTGCTCACATTTTGCGGAGCAATTCAAGCCCGCTTTTTTGCATCCACAATATTTTCTACATCCTGACTTACAGCTGCGAGTCGTAAAAATTCATGCGAGGCAAAGGACATTGAACTAGCAATATGTCTCAATGCTTTCTTCTTTTGTCCGTTCATTTCTACGTCTTCTATCTTCCAGCGTCATTCAGTTGATAAAATTTTATTTCCTAGCGACGTTTGAACATGCATATAAACTCTCAGATGACGTTAATGAGACGCGTATGATGTGTATGTGTATCTATTCGATGTGGAAGCATCATACAAATTGTATCTTTATGCTGAATAAGGTTAGGGTTGTAAAACGAAAGTAGCTAATTTCATTCAATGGCTTAAAGTTTTTCCAACCCAGAAAACGCAAAGCCATGAACTGATAAAATCGTTACCTGAAACTGAGAGCCGAGCGAATATTTTTGTTCAAGCAGGAATTCCTTGAGAAAAATTGTACTAGTGAGGACTTTTTTTGTATGGGATGAGTAAATACTTAAAATTTGAACGAAGCTCGCTACTTCCCCTTGACAACCCTAACTAAAGGTGATGGTTGATAAAAATTTGTCTTGGAAAATCTTCCCCACATATCAAACGCGTCTCATCAGCATCGTTTGCAACATCAATTGCAGTCGATTGTCATGAAACTTAAATAGATTTTTTCTCTCACATTGTTTTAGAATAAAGCCAAAAAATTACATCGTTACGACCATTGGTTACCGAGATATAAATAAGTTTTCTAAAATCTGCGAATGTGAAGTTCTAAAGAGCAATGAAGAAGAACCACAGAGTGGAAAAGCGGGAAGTTTTGATAAAATCTATCTCTTGTAGTGGTCTAACTGGCCAAAGTACAGCTTTCCCCTAATTTTTCCCCACGTCATCCCTTTATCTCCTGGGCTACGTGGTGCAAATCAGTGATTGGCAAGGCGCAACACGTGTACAACTGAAAACACGCACCGAAAAATAAATTGTATTTTTTGCAACAATAAAGCAATAAAGATAAATCTTTCAGTAAAAATTTCTTCATTCTTTTCTACACATTTCTCAGTACTACGTTTTGTTTAAGCAATATATGTAGCATCTGTTGAAAATAATTTTGAGATGAATTTGACGCCATCTGCATCTAGAAAGAATAAAGTTTCCACTAGTTTATAAATCAATGAGAAATATTCAAAAATAAGCTTGTAAATGGAATGTACGTATAAAATTCATCATCAATTTTCAGTAATAATAATAATGGTGAGGCACTAACACCCCATGAAGGAGCTTGGCCTGCAAGGCGGAAGGTTAGAGCTTCCGTATCCTCGCTCTCACACCCGACTGTCGCGTGTCAAATTCATGACACGTGGTGATGTGGTGAGCACCACGCATTAGACAGCCGCATTATTACCCCTTGTTCTTTCGAACGCAGGTTCCCAATTATTTAAAGCGACTGGGTAGGCCGCCCGCCAGGCATCGATCTGGGATTTGAACTCCAGACTTCCGCGCCGCAGTCCGATGCTCTAACCATCTGAGCCACGCTGGCGTATTATTTTCAGTAATAAAAGTTCTAAAAATATTTTTCTTGCTTTTTTGCCATCGCAAACAGAATGGAGCCCCCCACATTTAGCTCTGCAAGGTCCATTTCTAGATAGTCTAAAATAATATACCGGGGACAATAAGAACAGGGGCATGCTTATATATTCTTTATTTATGAATAGATTTAGATAAAATTTTATATGAAGATACTAGTGATAATTTCTGATTGACCGATAAATATACTCGAAATGACCGACTTCCAGTTTCACCGAGAATGATACCAACTTGGATTTTTTAAATGGATCACCCTGTATATTTTATATTTTTCTGAATCTACTAGTCAGACTACATAAACCAGTCCCGCCAAATTTTTTTTTCAAACAAAGACATTTTTTTTCAACATTTATTTTTTACTATAGAAGACTGTGACTTGAAAAACTATGTTCTAATTGACTCTAGCAACTAATAATAATAGGTATTTTATCAATGAAAACCCTTAGCCAAAGAAAAAATTTGCTAAACACTTAAGAAAAAGTCACTTTTCTTAAATGGCACCTACCAAGGGCCATCTTGCCATTAAACAGCAAATTTAATTACCAATCTAACGATATGCATCATGCACTGCTTTATCTAAAATTGAAGAATAATTAATTAATTAATTTCTATAATATTTCTTTGTAATACCTAAGTAAATTTGGCAGAACTGTTGTATGTAATTTGAGTCGTAGATTGCAAAAAACATAAAATATATAAGATATATATATATATAGTTCAGCACTTCGGGCCTAGTGGCCTGTGGCTTCAACGGCGTGCTTCCACGCCTTCCTGTCTTTTGCTATTTCTTCCCATCTTGTAAGTCCCAAGTTTCTCAGGTCCTGCTGTACGTCTCCCCACCATGTAATTTTTGGTCTCCCTTTTCTATTCTTTCCTTCTGCTTCCACTTTCTGCGTCTTCCTGACCGGTTCATCTTCCTTCATCCTGCCTATGTGGCCTAGCCATCTTAGTCTGCTTTGCTTGATGACAATTGTTAGTTTGGGCTCCTTGTATATTTCTTCCAGTTCTAAATTGGTCCTTCTTCTCCATTCTCCATTTTCGTTAATTCCTCCCACTATTTTTCTTAAGATTTTCCTTTCCCAGATGTCTATTTTTTCCCATATTCTTTGGTTACTACCCATGTTTCAGCTCCAAAAGTTACTACAGGGCGTATTACTGTCTTATATAACTTTATTTTTGTTTCCCTTTGGATATTTTTATCTTTTATCACTTTGTCAAGGGATTCCACACATCTCGCCCCCATTGTTAATCTTAAAAAAATATATAAGATGATTCATTTAAAAAAATTAAGTTAGTGTTATTCCCGGTGAAACCGGAATTCGGCCATTTTGATTAAACTTGTATGTCAATCCGAAATTATGTCTAGTATCCTTGTATCAAATTTCATCCAAATTCATTCATAAGTAACGGAGATAGAGGCATGGCCCTGGTCTCATTGTCACCCAGTATATATCTTTTGAGTCCACGCCTTATAATCGAATTTATTGTCCCTGATTCTGACTACATTTTGCATAAACAAAATGAACAATTTTCGTAATTTACACTGTTTACACTTAATAATAATCCGTTCTACCATGGCGAGTCTTATACAGGGTGTTCCAGAACTGCCTCCCACCGATTAGTCATAGATCTCTTAGGTTATAATAAGTCTATTAAACCTAATATACCTTAGTACAAAGCCCCTCCAGTAAGAAGTTATAGGGCCTTGAAGTTCAATTTTTTCTTTTTTCTTTTTGTTAATTTTCACAAATGTAAAGATACCGATTTGAATTTTGGTATACATGCGCACTATTATGTACTGCACTAGTAAAAAATGTTTGATACACTAGACTTCACTGTAAGAGGCCCTTTACCTATAGGTATCTGAAAACTCTTTTTAGGTACCTATAACTTTGTTACTTATAACATTTATTTAAATTTTAAATTATTATCCGAAAGAAAATTAAAAAGCGTAAAAATAAAGTACTCTTAGTTCATAAGCGTGAAGGCAACCGTTTACCTTAAAATGCCCATCAAAGGTTTTTGATTGTCATTAAGACGTGCAATTATCAAGTAGCCATGATCACAAAAACAATTGGTAATGATTGTGATCTAGTAAACAGGAATAATAAATCAATTAATCAGGCCAAGATAATAACTTAAAATTTAAATAAATGTTATAAGTAACGTTATAGCTAAAAAGAGTTTTCAGTTAAAGGTAAAGTGCTTGTTACAGTGAAGTCAAGTGTATCAAACATTTTTTACTAGTGCAGTACATAATAGTGCGCATGTATACCAAAATTCAAATCGGTATCTTTACATTTGTGGGAATTAACATAAAAGAAAAAAGAAAAAAATTAACTTCAAGGCCCTATAATTTCTTACTGGAGGCACTTTGTACTAACATATATTAGGTTTAATAGAGTTATTATAACCTAAAGAATCTATGACCAATCGGTGGGAATGTAGTTCTGGAGCACATTGTATTAATTAGTATAAAAATTTTCAATTTATCAGTAGTCATGTATGTTTTACAGAAATAAGTGCATATTTTATGCTTTCTGTGTTTTAATCCTTTTTCATGCATATAAATCCATGTCGTGCTAAGAAAAATAAAAATTTATCTTACCTGGAATGACTTATCCAAGAGCTTTTTTTCTATGTAATTTCTAACCTTTAAATTTGTTTCTTTAGGGCAAGTAAAACCGAAAAGAATGATCACAAAGAAGACTATTCTAGTCGCCATCGCTTGCATAATCAACTTTAAGGTGACCAATTATCACTACAATTTAGTTGAAATATTTGCAGGAAACTATTTTGGAAATATTCGATTAGAGATAAAGCTGCTCATTTGATAATGTTTATCATCTAATGATTAGAAATTAGATATCTACGTGATTGCTTCGACAGTTGTTACCAACCACGTATTGTTTCTACATACTAGTAATTAATGGAAACAATAATTTATGTATTTAGACAAATAAAATGCTTCTTAATGAATGCAATGATAATGTTTAATTCAAATCTACAATACAAAGCAAAAACATACTTGAGTTAATATGCATTATCAAAATTTAACTACTACCTACTTGAATATCTAACTTGCTATACTTTGCCACTCCCTCTGTACTAAGAAAAATTATTTCTATTTTTAGTGTCTATTTTAGTAAATGGCATCAAACATAATATAGAATAAAACTTAGTATACCTACTGCTTATTATTCCCACGAACACCTTTTATAGATAGTAGGCAAGAGAATAGGATTTTTGAAAGTCGTATTTAAAACTGATTTCAATGGCAATTTTCATATTCTAACTTTTATAATATGCAACATACATTGCTTACTACCGCCATGCAGTAACAAGTTGTATGGGTTAAATATCTATTCTACAATATAAAATTTACTCGTTGAATAAGTCCATTCTACACTAAGTATCTTAAAATTATTATTGAACTTAAAAATATATTCAGAAAAAATTAAGCAGCAAACTGCAATCGCAATCGCCACATATAATCCGTTCACGATCTTTTTGGGTCAAGTGAGGCTATGACCATCTAGTAATTTTGTTGGCAGAACCTCTGTTGCAACTAAACTCCCTCATGGAAATTGACACCTTTTGTGTTAGGTTAGGTTGTTTTCAGTTTAAGGTTATGTTTTCTGAATAAGTACAGTGCGTGACAACTAGCTGAAGCTCTGAGAATTGGATGCGCAGTAGTCTTAAGCCGAGTTGGCACTGTTGGCAGGGACAATTCAGTTCTGACAAAATTATTTTTTAGTGAAGATCGGTACAACAACTGATCTTCACTCGAAAATAAATTTGGCAGAACTGAATTCTCCCCGCCAACTCAGTTTAAGAGTATTGAGCATCCAATTCTCAGAGCTTCAGCTAGTTGTCACGTTGTACATTGTTGCCGGATATTCTCTAGTCTCCACATCAACTCGCGTTCTTTTAAATTTGGTCTGTTCTTTTTAAATTGGAAGTAGCATCGTTTAATGGAATGTTTTTGTTGTAACAAAATTATTTTGGGCATTTTGACTTTTCCTTTGACGAAAATTAAAATTATTTTTACACATTTGATAAATCATTTATTTTCTTACGAATATTAAAATAATAAATCTGGCAATGTGGTGGCAACAAAATGTCGAACAGACACTGACAGAAAAACATGTTGCATCCGCTATATCATCGAATCAGTTAGTCCAACATGAAAAGAAAAAATCATAGCCAACTCTGTCCCAAAAAGGTCGTGAACGGCTTATATATAAGGCGTCAGTAGCAAATCCGAACAATCCATTTTCTAAGCAGCAGTAACAAATCCAATTCTAGTGTTTCCAATGTCGTAAATGCTGTAGTAATGAGCCAAAAAGGCCCCTCCCAAAATCCAGTAATTCTGCTCAGTAACTGTACTGGGTGCAACAAAGGCAGAAATGCAGATGGTAACAGCGTGAAGTGACATCTAAACAGAGTAGGATTTTTGAGATTATTACAAATGACACAAAAATGTGTGATAGCTTTACTAATAAACTATTCGATTTATAGCAACTTACTTTTTGCACATAGTCTTCACCCTTAAGAATAAAACTCTTTCCAGCCAGTACAAATTCGATTGGTGGTAGCTTATTGACAGTTTCACAGTTTAGCTAAAATAAATGATCCCCCATCAATATAAATTTTTAGAGGGGATTTTTTTTATCTTACACGGTATCGCCCAAATGCCAAATATTTACCCCCCATCAGCGCATGCATGGCTTCAATGTCTTTCGCAGGACCTATTATTACAGAGTTGGTGGTATCAGGCATGACTCTGCAACCATTTTCACAGTACGGGTATGTTTTGTTTTTACTCGTAACATCCAGTAGAACCCTGAAATAGTATTTGTCAAGTCATAAATTTGTAACATGGTAATCTAGATAGACGAAGCAAACATTTTACAGCCAGCGAGTTATTAAAAAATGTAAATGTTGAGCTGACAGATATTCTCATCAAGGCTAGTTTTCATTTTAAAAATATTGACCTAGTAGATACAGATCAATTCTACATTTTGCAATCTCATCCTAAATAATTAAGCAAAATGAATCCTTTTTAAAAAACTTTCTAGCTTAGTCACTCAATAGTACAATTGCAATAAGACACTTCAATGTCAAGCATTTCTATAGTGCTGTTACTATGGCACTTTTTTAAATCACATATACCTACATATACAGGGTGTCCCGCATAGATTGCATAATAATGCACTGGCGTGTTCTTTGATCAAAAAGAAACAAAAAAGTCCTAATAAACATGGGTCCGGAATGCTTTGTTTCTGAGATACACAGCCAGTCTTATAAAGGCCACTAATCTGACGTTAACTTTAATTCGTTGTTAAAATAAACAAAAGCGCATCAAAACTTGTTTACTAATGAATAAAATGTCATAAGCACTTACGTTTTGATGCGCTATTGTTTATTTTAACAGCGAATTAAAGTTAACGTCAGATTAGTTGCCTTTATAAGACCGGCAGTTAGAGTGTTAAAGTTTAAAAAAAAACAACCGCCTAAGGAATAAATAATTTAAATCTAAGTGTGCCAAAACATGATCATTAATAGCACTAGTAAACCTTCTAAGTTTCACTAAAATTGGTTAAGGGGTTTTTAGATATTGAAGCATTTTAGTTTTTGTCTTAACAGGTTCAGAGACGTGCAAAAATATGGGCCTTCATTTTTTTCTTGAAAACGAAGCGAGCTATGAAAAAATCTAGGGAGACAAAAAAGTTGCATTTTTAGTTGCTTTATTAAAAAAATTGGAATTGCTACATCAATTGTAATAGCTGCAAAAGATACCTCATAAAGTTATAAACAAACTAAAAATTTCATTAAAATCGCTCAAAGCGTTTTTAGATAGCATAAAAAAACGAATTAAAGGAAAACTTTTAACACCCTGCATCTCGGAAACTATGCATTTGCGAATATATGTTTATTAGAACTTTTTTGTTTCTTTTTGACCAAAGAACACGCCAGTGCATTATTATGCAATCTCTACGGGACACCCTGTATACCCCGTTCGCGGGGGTTACGTTTCAGAAGAATGCCGCGAAGCGCAAAACTGTGATGGGCAAGTAAACACATAAATGATAAAAACGGGGTTAGGTTCTATTAACTACATTTATTTATACTATGCAACTTCAAAAAACCAAAACTTTTCTGTTTTTTTTGTCTGGCAAATCTGAAGCAGAAACTTTACACTATGACGACAATGTTTTCCGTGTTTTAAAAATTAAACTCAATTGAATTTTCGGCAGAAACGCTCGAGAAGACGGTAAAGTTTGAACTAAAATTCCATACGTAACATAAGTCTGCCACTTGAATCTAGAGCTCGAATGTCCATTTGTTTATTCAAGTTATAATTTTACAATTTATTTCAGGTCCGATTTAGTAATAAGAGATTCAAAGAAATAGGCTCGATAAGTGTGTTTACAAGTTCGTGATAAATAATGTTATTTAGGTGTTCATGACATAAAAGTGCTCATCGTAAAATCAAATCAGCGAACCGCAAAGCCGCGACCAACGAGGTCCGACTATATACATATACCGTGCGTCCACGAGACTACGCACCATGGCGCTGGAATGATACTAGTTTATTTTAAAGATCTACTCCTTCGGTGACAATTGATGGTCAAACGGTTGCTAAGCATTGACCATTAAAATTGTGCCTTCTGAAATGATCGAACGATTTTGAATGGTCTTGGTTATACAACGTATGAATAATATGTGGGTGGCACTGTAAGTCGATGTCAAATTCGAGGTTATCAGGTTAGGTTTTGCGTCAATCTGTGTCAAAACTGACGCAAAACCTAACCTGCTAAAGTAGCATTTGACACCATATGTCAAATTGAATACGACTTAATCGTTTATTGCCATAGAAAAATAAATATAATAGGGTTTGTTATTAAGATGTTTCCTAAAAGCAAGAGCGGATCTTTGGGATAAATTAACGTTGCTCTGATTCCATGGTGCGAAACCCTGTGGACACACGGTATACAGGCTGATTCTCGACTTATACGCATAATTGCGAGGAATGATAGTTCGTGATGTGTAGTGATGGGTAATTAAAAAAAAGTGTAGTATAAGTTGTTTATTAACAGAAATAACGAATTAATTATGGAAGAGACGAACAGGATATACACAGCAAAATAAGAAGAACAAAAACTGTAATTAGAAAATTGCATCCAGTACTGTGGAATGACAAAATATCTAATAAAACTAAAAAAAGGCTATTTAGTACTTTTATCGAAAGTAGCGTTACATACGGAGCCGAAGGATGGACTGTAAATAAAAAAATAAAAGACAAAATTAATTCCACAGAAATGATGTTCTGGAGGCGATGCTGCAAGTTAACAATAATGGACCGCTTAAGAAACGAAAGAATTAAAGAATTAATGCAAATAAATAAATCACTTACCGATACAGTTGAACAGAAACAACTACTTTGGTATGGGCACATGAGAAGGATGAACACCGATAGACTACCAAAAAAAGTATGGGAATGGAAGCCACGTTACAGGAGAAAAAGAGGAAGGCCAAGAAAATCATGGAATGATGGCATAAGGGAAGCTATGCAAAAAAGAAATTTGGAAGAAGACGATTATGCTGATAGAAAAATGTGGAAACTGAGATGCGGTAGATGACTTAAAAGTTGTAAACAAACCGCTATATATATATATATATATATATATATATATATATATATATATGTGCACGGCTATCTTACTTGCCTCCGAACATATGACAGACACCCACGCCTCCATGTCAAGGAACAAGTTTTTCCATGTGTATTCCTCGTCAATCTCTTAAATAAGGTTATCGTAACAGAAGCATCAAGAGAGGGGTAAGGAATTTTGATATTTGAGATATACAAAAAAATGGTGCACACAAAATAGCAGCACAGCTCCAACTACACTGCTACAATGTGGCCTCCCACTGTATATCGCCGTGTTACACAATCGACATACTCACCTCCAGCAACGTTGCCGCTCAGTTGCACCTTTTGCCGAGGGAATAAAAGCAGTGCTCCGTTTTGTTTTCGGATTTTGGCACGGCGAACGTGATAACGTATCTAAACATCGCGCGGATGGCATTCTGCCTGTGTTAATAAATTCTTGTGGGTACCTAACATAGCTACATTCTACGAGGTACGAAGGCGGTGCACATCACACAGTTTTGATTATAAATGGTAGGTCAAAAAGAGTGGCGACCTAAACTTACTTTTTTTAAATAGAAGGCTCGATATTTAGGTAGCTTACAAGGAGTTTTCCATTGAAATGCTAATAATTTTAATATAAAGTTGTATGGATCTACCGCCAACGGTTCTGGAGATATTAACGATTTTATGCAAAAAAAAAATGCTGAACTGTAGGAGGCTGTTGTACTAAGTAACAGGAAACAATTCAATGAAAGAGAACGTTATCAAAATATTATAGGGTAAAAGTTTCTTCACGTTTCTAATAATACTGAAACAATAAAATGAAACATTTCCTAATGCGAATTGCATCAACAACGGTGATGGGATTCGAACTACATCGCCTGCAAATGCGATTTCAGTTCCACACGTTTCTTCCACTGATCCGTGAAGGATCTCTCGGATCTGTGCAATGCATGGCTGTATTAAACAGAACACACTATTTGTTGCCCTTTTTTGACTCTTACAACATTTATCTTGTATCTCTTGGGTTCCATCTTCGTCAAGTGTAAAGCCTGAGCTATGTGTAAATTACTGATTTTATCTGCTTCTAAGTTAAAGCAAAATAAGCAACCATTTGTTTAGTGCCCACTCTGTACCTATATGTTATGTCCAAATATGCCTGTTTTCTTCAAGTGTAAAAACCTGAGACTCGTGCAAATTATTACTTTCATTTAAGTAATAGGTCTTGAGTTAAAGCAAAAATAGAAAGAATTTAATTTTTCTTATTTGCTCACCCTGTATATATTTCTCCGAAATTTTTTCGGCTTTATGCCAGGTAGACATAGAATAAGCATGCAAAGTATCGTCTTCCTCCAAAAAATAGTTTTAGAGTTATACCGACAAAAGACAGACAGAATTGAAAAAAAAACGATTCTTTGATATCTAGGGACCCTGGAAGTGAAGATCTGAAGAAATTTCAGAAGGTAATTTTTTATCGATTACAATACGTTCTTCGTCTTTTAGACGAGGCAAGTAAAAACTAAAAATTAAGATGCTTTAATTCAAGGGATAACAAAAACCACCTTTAGATTAATAAATTTAAATCTCTTCGAACAGAACAAAGAACCAGATTTAGACAATACAAATCCCGTAATGTAGATACAAGAAATAATGAACAGGAAAAAACGAAAAATTCTGAATAAATTGATTCTACGAGTATTATCAAATGAAATCAGATTTTGAAAAAAAAGACAAACGAACACATCAAAATTATACAGTGGCCGCCAAAAAGTCGGCATCATATGGGAGTTTTTTATTATTTATTTTTGAAAAGAACTTTTTACGACAATAATTTGTGCTTGTCCAAAACCTCTTTAGCCCCTATCATGCATACCGAGTGATTTTAATTTATTTAGAAAATGGCGTATTTCGAAATTGTCAAAATCTAAGAACTGCTATTTTTCGGAAATTAAGTAAGATTTCAATAAGATTTCTTTAGAGTGTTAGTTTTAGCTAACTGAACAATCTCAAGTCCAGAAAACACACATTTTTCTTTAACTTTAGCTAAACTTTAATTTTTCAATTTTTTAAATATTTTTCAAAATTTCACATACCAACAGCGTGTGGCCGGCTGGTGCTTGCGTGGCGCCAGCAGTGAAGTGGGTTCAAGCCCCACACCCGAGCATTGATAACATCGTACGCTCTCTGGCCATCATACCAACACCTTTGATGGTCGTGACCCCTGCGAGGGCATTCTTCCTTAATTCAAGGGGTTAGGCTAGCCACCTACCCCGGCCGCGGATTAAGATGGCTTATAAAACCGCACTCAAGTGTGTGAAAGTAACAGGCTCTCAGCCTATATTAAGAGGAAGAAGAAGACATACCAAAACTTAATTTTAAAATTAACATTTTTTTATGTGAAGACTAACGATTTATAATTGTAAAATAGCTATTTATGCAACAAGTGCTAAAAGTCGACGTTTATGCGCGAGACATGAAAATTATGAAACGAAGCCGAAGGCTGAGTTTCATAACATGTCTCGCGCATAAACGACTTTTAGCACGCGTTGCATACAATATTTTATCTACGACCTTAATTTTACCGTTATTAATCCATAAATATAGATTTAAGAAAGGTTCGCATCTGCGACACTTTTAATTTATGTCATAATGAACAGTAAGCTACGCCGCGCGGGCGATTGTTTGGCCACGCCCGTGCTGTCAAGGTGAGTTACGAAATGTAATTATTGATACTCCACATATGACTGTATTCATTACTTGACAACCTAACGCTTTAATTATTTAAAAAACGCTTTACCTGTAACGCAAGAAGCTACTAGAATAGCTTTACAACTTCACTTGCAGTTCGAAATTGTAGTTTTATAACCTCACTTCACTTTTAGCCCGTGTGCTAAAAGTAAACAGCTGATTTCTTTAAACACGGTAAACTATAAAAAGTCACTTTTAGTAGTGGTCGTAGATAAAATAATATAATATGTTAATTACTCCTTTAGATTTTTTATTATTTACCGGAAAGTGATATGTTCGCATAATTTTGAAGTTTTTGATGCAAGGTGCTTTGTAAGAAAAGTATTTTTAAATGATAATTAATATCTATTTAAATGGCTTCTACGATAAAAACTCTAATCTAACCCTTTTAATGAATCCTGTAGATATTCTTTTACAGTTGTCTAAATGAGAAGATTTTTCTTTATACAGTTTACATGTTCTAAAAATTCTTCTCATTCAGACAACTGTAAAAGATCGTTTACAGGATTTCTGTAACAGTAATTCGCTAACAGGGTAAGAGTTTTTAGAAGCCATTTAAATAGATATTACTAATCATTCAAAAATATTTCTCCTAAAAAGCACATTGCATCAAAAACGTAAAAATTATGCGAACATATCACTTTTCGGTAAATAATATAAAATCTAAACGAGCAATTAACATTATATATTATTTTTTACAATTATAAATCATGAAAGTCGTTACATAAAAAAATTGAATTACAATATTAAGTCATGGTATGCGAAACTGAAAAATAGTTTTAAAAAAAAGGAAAAAGCTAAAGCTAAAGTTAAAGAAAAATATGTGTTTTCTGGACTTGAGATTGTTCAGTTAATCAAAACTAACACACTCTAAAACAATCTCATTGCAATCTTACTTAATTTCCGAAAAATAGCCCTTTTTAGATTTTGACAATTTCGAAAAACGGAATTTTCTAAATAAGTAAACGTCACTCGGTATCTATGATAGGGGCTAAATAAATTTTTAGACAAGCACAAATTATTAACGTGTAAAGTTTTTTGAAAAATCTAAAATATATTTTTTTTTAGTTATGTGATGCCGATTTTTGGCGGTCACTGTATACCCAATACCGCTAAATTGTCAACTATTTCTCCTCTTCTTCGATGGGTATTAAAACTATACAAAGTGCTCGTAATTTGCAAATTCAATGATTTTGCCTTAGTAAATGAAGCACGCTGTGTATCTCTGTATTTCTTAAAAACTCTTTCAATAAACTTTCGCCCAATAGCTTATTTAACACCCCTAAATTCAACTGGTTTTGAGATTTAATTTATTCCAGCATTTCCCGGTTTTTGTGTCAGCAATGGCTGGATTTTTATTTTCTAAACCTAGTTTGTGATTCCTTTAAATAAAGCATTTTAGGGGCCTTACATTGTTTTCTTATACTCACACTCGCATAGTTGGAAAACAGTTGAATTCGGAGTTATCCAGTAAGATATCAAAATAAATCTTTTTAAAGGGGCATTTTAAAATACTAAAATGTGTAGTGCGTTTCCTTTAAAAACCTTTGAAATCATGAAATTTGCAGAAAACTTGTATAGTATGAATGCCGAGAATCACCATTTTACACTCGAAAGGTAATTCACAAAAAACGTATAATGTTTTATTTTTATTTCAGTATCTACAGCAGCTGCCTGAAGTTTAGCATTTTGTACATAAAATCGGTAACATCTCCAAAACAGTTGATGTGAGACCCATACAAATTTATATTAAAACTATTGGTATTTCAATCCAAAGCTTTTAACCTTCCTAAATATAGAGTAATAACTTTGGTTCGCCACACTTTTTGAGCCATCCTGTATAATCAGAAATATTTTAGTAATATGCAACACTTTCGTACCTTCAACTTTTATATAAGCTATTTTAATGTAAATCTTCTAGTTTTAGAGATATTTCCCACCCCGCATCGTTGACGGATCCTGTATTAAATGTTTAGTGAGATGCGGTTGTATTGAATTTACTTAAATCCATTACTAGCGATAAGCCCCCGTGCGCGTTTGCCAAGTCTCTGAGGCGTAACAGTATGTTTCATAGATAGAGGCGAGTACTACTGGCGCACCTTGTTAGGTGTATATGTGTATTACATGGTCGCGCCATCTAGAATAACCTCTACCAACTGAAGTGTATAACTGAATATGTGTACTGTCAAACTCACCTCCACCAAAAAATCTGTTAAATCGATGCTTGTTGCACCATCTGTTGAATGGAACACTTATACATGGGGATACCTAGTCGCCTCCGATTTTTCGTACTGGCCTCCAAAAATGAGGCCAGTTCTTCGTTTCGACGTATGCTTTCGGAGGCGAGTTTGACGTTTTGCATATATATATATATATATATATATATATAATTATGTTGAGAGTGGTGAACTAGTAAAATATAAAATTATCCAATTTACCTTGAATTGTATTTGTCACTCTCCGTCACTAGTTGTCAAATTGGTGCTTCTTTTATTCGTAAAAAAATTAAGGCACCTAACTTCACCAATGCAGAACTCATGGACATGGTATTAACGTATGTCCCATAAGTTTTGAAGAAAAATATTACCTATATTTTATATTGGTTAAATTTTATATTAATTCAACTACAAGTAATTATTTCTACAGCTATATTTAATAGAATTATATGCTTAAACAGATAATGGTCTAGTTCTTCAACTCCAACTAGATTAAAATCATATTTCCTCTAAAACGCTACAATGGATTTTCTTCTCAAAACTTATGGGACGTATGTTAATACGATAGCCATGATATCTGCGTTGCTGAAGTTAGGTGCCATAACTTTTTTTCTAATAGTTACGGAAAGTGGCAAGATACAATTTAAGGTAAATGCGATAATTTTATATTTTAATAGTTCACCCCTCTCAACATAATTAATTCATTATTTCTGTTAATAAACAACTTATACCTGCTACACTTTTTTTTAATTACCCATCACTACACATCACGAACTATCATTCCTCGCAATTATGCATATAAGTCAAGGATCACCCTGTATGTATACACACGCACCACATATATTTTCTCTAACAAAATTTGTTGAGTGTGTACCTATTACTAGCTTCCCAATGAGTCTTGTATACCGTGTGATTGTTTATCCTGTAACAAGTACATAGGCAGCACTTATTTGTGATGTGTGTTGCCTACCTACTTTTCACAAGATGCATAATCATGCTGTAGGTACTTATTTTATATAGGACTTATATTTACCGGTCCATTGTGAACTCCCAATAACTATTTTTAGGGTTAACAGGCAGGTATGTAATTGGTTCTTTTATGGGTTTGCCATCTGGACCTGGTATTTGGTGGATATGCTTTTCATCTATAAATCCTAATAGAAGATTACCTCCTCTACTTGACTGCCTGTCCCTGGAACGTAATAATTAGGAATAATTAACTGGTAATTTTTTAAAGATATGCTGCTGTTCCGGACAACGACAAAATTCTGCATCCCTCTCCATCTCAATATTGTTAATGAGAGCATTTGTTTAGGCTAATAACATAGGTATTACTATATACCTAACTAATTCCGATAGCAAGTCCCAGTAAAACTCAGAAATTGCCATGATATTTCAAGCTTTTCTGAAAATGCTTTATCTATTGCTTACCTACCTATTTAAATAAACAGAGAACAAAGGCGCTACTATGCTTTTATTTTTCATCAAATTATAGAAGAAGGGGTCAATATTTCCGGTTTTAAAGCCCAGGCCCATTACTCCATCGGCTTTGCTGAAGAGATTCGTGTATGGAACAGACGTCATCTCCACAAAAAGCTGTCCATTTACTCGTGAGTGAGCTATCTACAACAAATAGTGGCTTTTAACAAGTAGCATAAAAGATACATGCTTGGCTTAATGAATATACGAAAGTAACTTGAAAATAGAAAAGAATTTTTTATATGTATCAAATATTATTTGGTAGATACCTATATGCACGTTAGGTGTTTTTTAAAATCTTAGAAGAACTAAGTCATGGTGAATATATTAAGCTTCACGATAGTACTATACCCATGAGTTCATATAAAAAGTTTCAAACAAGGTTATTAGGTACTTACCGAGAAAGTGTCATTGGAATAATAACCCGTCAGATTATAACTTCCTTCATTTGCCAAATATTTTTTTCCATTGGCAACATACGTTGAGGATTTGGAGTGGTCATACTTATTGTGAAACCCTGTCAATAATTGCACCATCAAAAGAACTTATTTCTATTTAATTGAAAACACTTACAACATCCTACAGTCTTCCAACTGCAGTCTTCGGAAAGCACCCAAGATGTCTCCCAAGTCGTGTCGAAAATCATGTTGAATGGTTGTCCCTTTTGTCCTATTTGTACTATTCCATAGAATTCCGACTGAAATAAAGCAGCAATGACGTATAGTGTCCATGGAAAAGCCATACAATAAGTGCAGATAACAAATATTTGAGTACGAACGCGAACTTCTATCCAAAATTTATTTCTAGTACATTCGGGTTTCAAAAATGAAAGAGGTGCTAATAGTAGCTTAAGATTCGAAATGTAAAAAATTTTTCAACTGGCATTGAATCAAAGACAGTACACACTGGAACCGATCCAGCATCTTGTGATACTCCGCTATTTGAAAACAACATTTAGAACTGACAGACCTAAGAGATAGAGTAACAAGGTCAACACATCACCAAGACACACACCTCACACAATGGTTGCTGCGCAAGCACCAAAGGCGCGCTTCATGCCAGATGCCAGCATATAAAGCACCACCCTCTACACCGCAAGGTAAATGAGGTTACAGATACCTACATACCTACTTTGAACTGTGACTACTTTTGTTGACGACAGTAATATCTTAGCAATAGGGAATAGCAATGAAGAAGCTGTGAAAAGACTACAAATTAAATGAAATGAAATCAGTTCACATGACTTACACCAATAACAGAAATCCAACATGTGGTAACCATTCCAAATATGAAATATCACATTTGAATACTGCAAAATGCCCCAGTTATTTTAGTATTGGAAGCAATTTCCCTAGTTACATTATATAAGAGAGTTTTAACTACGCCATTAGCAATTCCTTAACCCTTTAGTGGCGACGAGACCAATAAAATGTTATTGGCCTAATAGCTTTTGTAGTGGAAAGATGCGGCCGGTGCCCCTACATATCCCTTCTTGTCAGTATCTTACTGATAGTTTGTACAAATTGGTAATTTACTGTGTTTCTTAATTTTTGTTCCACAACTGATTACGGTCTGAAAGACCGTTGTCACTTCACACGTTATACAGAAAATTGTGCCCCAAAAGGAGTAAATTTTCTTGTTACGAAAAGTTTACATTGAAATATGACTATTATTGATTGTAGTTTATAGATTTTACATTTTTGGTAGAAAATGGGAGATTATGTAGAATAGAGCGTTAGTGAAAAGAAACATTTTCACTTATAATACCATGAGTAGTCAAAGTTATGTCGAATATTTTTGCTGTGGTATTATGAATGTCCATTGCGCTTAGGTTCGATTAGGACGAGTGCGCTAGCACGAGTCCTAATCCTAAGCGCAATGGACATGAGTAATGATGCCACCGCAAAAATATTCTGCTTAACTTTGACTAAGAATGGCATTCGAGAGACTATTCAATGAACCAAACTACTTTTTCAAATTAGTTTTCAGTAAATCTAGCAACAAACTATGCAATTTCTATAGTAACAGAACACAAATATTGACTTTTTCTAATAAAAATCACATTTGTTTAAAATATTCACTATACCACTAGTGAAAATTGTCGATTATTTTCACTAGTGAAAATTGTCAATATAGTCCATTTTTATTGGCTCAAAGATGTCAAATCTTGTATTTTTATTGGTCAATTTTTGATAGATGACAAGTGAGTTGAATAGTCTCTATAATTTTAAGCTGAATTCAAAAATGTAATAATATACTGGTGTTCTATTTAAAATAGGAGTTAATAAAAAAAAGAAACCCATTTTTGAGGTATTCAACTGGAAAATCACTTTTCTCATATCAATACACATTAAAAATGTAATAAAAATATAAAGTTTAAAAAAAATCGTTAGAGCCGTTTTTGAAAAAAATCGAAAAATAAAACTGAAAAATCACAAGAGTGATGTCATAGTAAACACCATACTTCCGGTTATGCGATTTTCTTCAAAAGCTTGTCGCATCTAGATAGTACACAAAACTTATATATGAAGAAGATATATTCTGTTCACACACAGGCAGACAGACAGACGGACAAACAGACCAATGAACAATAGTATATTACATTACAAGGCATGAAAGTGATATTTTGCGGATGAGGAGGCTTGTTGAAGAATACGAGGACGCGAAGCGTCCGAGTACTTCTTCAAAGCCTCCGAGTCGAGCATAGACACTTTCATGGCTTGTAATGTATTACATTTTTTCTGAAATCTCTCTTTGTAACATCTAGCTCGCGCAGACTTCGGCAGCACGGATCTACATCGCTGCACGGTTCCAGCCGTCGCCAAGCGTAACGCTCGCTAGTCATATTTTAACGGCGTTCGCTTAAAACCCCACTCCAGCAAACGATTCAACTTCTTACAGTGATAGCGTGACATCTTTAAAAATAGGCTTCTATCGCATCAAGGCGCATGTTGAAGGTGACCGGTCACCTAGGTAATGTAAAGTAAAAATGACTAGTCTTGCAAAAATCTCAAAAGTGACTAGTCTTGCAAAGTGACACTTTCAAGATCAAATTGGGTCTTGACATGGCCCGCCTTCTTGACGATTCCAGGAAAAATAGTAGGTATATTATGTTATTAGGAGCAAAAGTTATACTTTATGTGGCGAGGCTGAACGGGTCATCTGCCGAGCTTGCGAGGCAGATAATTACAGCCGAGCCACATAAAGATACTTTTGCTCCGAATAACATATAGTATTTTTTTTTCAAACTTTTTATAACAAATTATTTACAATTTTGTGAATAAAATTCGAAGAAAATGACTTGATCTCGTCAGCGGCAGATAAAGTTGTCAGCGGCATATAATAACTTTATCTGCCGCTGACGAGCGGCAGATAAAGTGTTTTAGATGCCATGGCAATGAAGTGGCCGTTTAGCATAATCAATCCAGCAGTATAATGGCACATTTTACTGCCGTTTGAAGAAAAACATGTTTTTTGGCTTCAGGGGCCTCTACAATGTGAAGATCTGTTGAATCTAATACTTCCTTTATTGTAAAAGGAAGTAAAAATACTGAAATTAGATGAAGATATGGAATGAATGTACCTATGTAAGACTTTTTCATGTTGTATTTTTGATGCCGATGATATTACATATAACTGACTCGGTAATAGCAGTCAGGTAAAAGTATTACTGTACTAATCGTATAATGGTTAACTTTCTAGAATCAAAATAGCCTTGGAAGTTTGACTTTCTTGACGTTTTCAGGTAAATGTAATTTTCTGGTTGCTAAGTAAGCGAAACTAATGTTCGACCATATATTCTCACCGTATCCTATAGTATGTTAAATTTAAAGTGTTTCCTTTTCCGTGATACACAGGCTGGTAAAAAAAACTGGGAAAAACTAGAAAAAATTGTTTTTTGGAGTAGACGGCTCTGACTTCGTATTTTACACCTGCAACTCAGGGGTCATTTAAGCCGGATCTGCGCAGAAACCCGCACCCCTAAAATCTAGGGCAGTCAGCGACCATGTGTTAATAGACTTGCATGCATTTTAAGCTTACGCATTTCATTAATTACCAAATTTATTATATTGTTTTGATTCATCCGTTATTATATGATTGTTCAGTAAGTGTGGTGTTTCATTTGTTGTTTAATACGTGATTTAAGAGCAGCGAGTTGCTATAATCTGGCAGCCCAAACGTGGAGTCGAAAATTTAATTAATTAGTGTACGAGCAGCTTTTAAATTTAGTAAGAACAATAAACTGTATTGTGTGAATGTGGAAATATTCAAAACATTGAACAGTGAACTGAATACGTGAGTTAAAGTGCGAAAAAAACAGAAAATTAGGAGTTTTCTGTACAAGTTATCAACGAACACCAAAGCGTTGCTTCGCAATGTTCAACATCTGCTAACAATCTTGGACCCCACGTCGGCATTTCTTTGGTTTTCGCTTCAACCACGGTGATTAATGACTACCGGCCATCGTTGACCTGCACCCCAAAACACAGCTTAAAGCAAGGAACCTCGCACCACAGTTGGTTTGTACAGATACAAAATCAAGTATTTGCAACTTCGAGGTAAGCCTTATTCTTTTGCTGCGGTGCTTATTTAAATTTCTGCAGCCGCTTTAATTAGTGTGCGAAAACAGAAATAAAGACATTCGACAACGGCGTCGCGTCGCGTCTTTAAATTAAAGACATTTCGAAAACGTCGTCGGACCGAGTCTCAAAGACCTGTTCTCTGCCGCGTCGCGGAAACAAAGACACTTGCTATCGTTTTGTGGTTTCTCGGCTATAAGAAATTTGTCGCACGCATTTTTTGTAAATGCCGCGAAAGCGTCGTGAAAGCCAGAGGCTATTAAAAGAGAGCGCAGATTCAAAAATTGAACAAGCACCTGCTCTGAAAGCAATAGTAATGGATTCCACAAGCCCCTCGGCAATTCAGATGTCTACAGTTCAACTACAGCAATTGCTCAGTGGAATACAAGCTTAGACCAATGAACAATTGCGCCAAATGCAACAAGAGTTTCAGCAAATCCTGCGATCGCAACCTGCTACACCAGAACTTTCAACTAGCACATCAAAAGGGAGTTTCGCGAAATGCACATCGCGGTTTGCGGGAAACAAGGGTGAAGACATTGCTGCATTTCTTGACTCTGTTAATACATATCGCGAGTGTCTAAACGTGTCGGATGAAAACGCGGTGCGTAGCTTGTCAATGCTGCTGGCAGGTTCTGTTGGAACTTGGTGGCAATGCATCAACTCTTCGGTGACAAATTGGGCAGATGGTGAAACAGCAATGAGAAATTCTTTCAGTCCGCGAAAACCCGCGTATCAAATCTACCGCGAATTATTTGCAAATGAACAGGACGAGAGAACGTCGACCGATATTTTCGTCAGTAAAGCGAGAGCTATGTTTTCTCACTTAGAAAATGTACCGAATGAGGCAATTCAAATCCTTTATCTAATAGACGTGTCTGTCTGGGACGCTGTTTTGTCCGGGACGCTGTTTTGTCCGGGACGCTGTTTCAGCAGCCAAACCGTAAGAGATAGAAAAAAAAGTTATGAAAGTTATATGTTTGGAATGGTCATGTCAGGTCAGGAACCGAATTTCAGTCACGTGACACTTCCGGTTTTCGAGAAATCACAAAAAGACCGTTTTTCAAATAGAACGCGTATTAAATAAAAACTGTTTCGGCCGCCAAACGTAGCTGCGACCCTCTGCGCCTTAAATCCTCGATCGGTTAGGCAACCACTTTGACACCTTCCAGGTCTGGGTGGTTGCCTAACCGATCGAGGTTTGAAGGCGCGTTAAATGAGACATTTGTCTCACTGGACTGCTAGTTGACATATTATTTGGCCTGTTGAATCGCCGAATTCGGAAGCGGATTTTGCGAACAAACGTTAATACTTACGAGGACCTGCTCAAACTTGCGCGCGAAGCTGAACCCTCCTTACAGGAAGTTCAGCAAAGTGAATTTCCGCGGTTTCCACAACCAACTGAGTTAAAACCTAGGAAAGAGCGCCCGCGATGCGATTATTGTCGCAATTTCGGACATTCGTTTGACGATTGCAAAATTCGTAAACGCAAACATCCAAGAGACGATCGACAAGAGATAATAACTCCACCTGCGCAGCAGTCAGTTAAATGCTACGGGTGTGGAGCCATCGGTAAAGTGCGTGCCAATTGCCCAAACTGCAATCCAGAGCAACCACGAGAAACAAATGCCAATTCCGCTAACATGTTGAATTTCACAACTATTAGGGAAGAGTGCGTTTTTATAAATCCGTACATTAAACCTCTACTACCGATTAAATTGCTCGATCGAGAGGGAATCGTCTATGCAGACTCAGGTGCACAAGCCAGCATTGCAGGAAGGCGGGTGTACGATTATTTAAAATGGCTTAATCATCCTTTCGCGTCATCACGAGTTACGATCGCATAGCTCAGGTGCAATTGGAAGTTACAGGTAGATCTATACCAACAGATCTTATGATTCTGCCTAAGTTGGAAAATAATCGTACCCTGCTAGGCATAGACTTCCTGAAAAACGCTGGAATTGTTATCAACTTCGGCCAGTACACCTGGAGCTCTGCAGACGATCCAAAGAGGGAGTACGAATTCGCGGAGGACATCATTGTGCTAGAGGAAGAGGGTTCAAAGTCGCACCAAGTTGTGTTAGAAGAAGATGACTCGAAACAAGAGATCATCGATTCTGTTTCAAGTATTTCCGAAACAGCATGTGTGATCGTTGATCTTAAATCGAATATCGAACTTCAACTGCGTGAAAACGAAAAAGTTAATCTGACATCTGATGAGAGGACTCTACTCAAGCAACTACACTTTAAGTACAAAAGTACCTTTAATCAAGGGGGGGGGGGGAGGTAACCCCTTTAGCAAAACATGGCATGAATACCGACACACGTGAGTCTAAAAAGCATGCCCAAGACCTACGGAGGCGACAAGCTGACAAGGCACGAAGAGATTCTCCGCCATTCAAAGCAGGAGATTTGGTGTTGGTCAAGTCGCATCTACTCAGCAATGTAGCCAAAGGAACTACTTCGAAACTGGGACCACATCGCTATGGGCCATATGTCATAATTAAAGTCGTCAGTCCAAACACCTACGAGATTGCCCATCGTGCGAATCAAGATGTTTCCTTAGGAATATGCCATGTATCAGATCTAACACCATACCACCTGGGAAATAAGGACATTCCTGAACCAGTGGTACCCCTTAGGAAAAGGGGTCGTCCCAGGAAGCTGAAGAAATAAAATCCTGGACACAAAGCCGTGACGTCTGTTTGATCCAGAGGGGGGGACTATAACGCAGGGGTCATTTAAGCCGGATCTGCGCAGAAATCCGCACCCCTAAAATCTGGGGCAGTCAGCGACCGTGTGTTAACAGATTTGCACGCATTTTAAGCTTACGCATTTCATTATATTGTTTTGATTCATCCGTTATTATATGATTGTTCAGTAAGTGTGGTGTTTTATTTGTTGTTTAATACGTGATTTAAGAGCAGCGAGGCGCTATACACCTTCTTTCAATTATAAGCAACTTTATCAAATAACATTTTTCTGTATTTGGAAAAATAAGTGTACTTTATTCTTGCGTCATTTTCATATTCTCGAACCTCCCTTGTATATGAAAAGAAATATTTACAATTTGGCAAGTGCATTTTGAGTTTAGAAGATACAGGGACTTTCATCAAGAACAAAATGTTCTAATGCATGATAATAAAAAAGCTATCCCTTTGTTAACCATTGTTCTGATCACGCTGTATATGGCGCCCAATCTCACCTGCACTGCCTTCTAATTTCAATCCAATATTTTTTTTGTACAAGCGACTAAAGCGACCCTACCCCGTTGCGAAACTTTGGCCACCCATAAAAACCTAAAGAGCATTGTTTAAATTTTAATAGCAAATTACGTATTTGTTGTTAAAAGTACAGTTAGAGAACCGATTAAATCCAAAATTTCAAAGCTATAGGCACAACTTAGGTTTTTGTATGTATTTGAACCTTGAACTGTCACCCGATCTTGTAACTAAAATAAGGTGGTAACTTGAATCCTGAAGTTTGATCTAAGAAACAATGTCGATCTAGAATACCGATGTCACCGTTTGTGTTACAATTACGCACGTCACCACTGGTGAGTTAAAATCACGACCTGCTGAATTGTTTGACAAACGTCACTGTATACGGCCTGGGCATTTGTTTTTGAAATCCATTGTTGTTTTCATTTCTGAGAAAACGTCAATTTTGGCCGTTTGGCGCCACATACCCACGATAACATTTAAATGACAACGGCTGTCAAGACTAATTCGTGTTTAATAGTAATTTTTGTATTAAGTGCGCGAAATGAGTGTTTTTTATGGCCCGTGAGAATGTCAATTTTCGCCGAGACCGTTAGGTCGAGGCAGAAAAGCCATTCAAACGCGCCATAAAAACACGAATTTTGCCACGAAATACAAACAACGTTTTTTCTACAGCCGTCAAAAAAAGAATAAAAGATTCTCTGCAACAAAATCATACGTATGTAGCAAATAAGTAGAGTAATATTATTATGTACGTAACGTTTTATATGTGTTGTAACTAAGGAAATGGTGTTCCAAAACCGTAATTTAAAATCTAGTGCTTAAATATTTTTATTTACGATCTAGTGTGTGAAACGCAAATTCCGTCACACTTATTGAAACGTTAATGTCACTTTTATGTGTCAGTTGTAGAAAAAATGATTTTTTAAATGCAGTATAGTATCAGTAGGATAAGGACCTATTGTTTTGAATGTAATATAAATATGAATGGTGTAATGTATTTACAGCCGGTCTTATAAAGGCCACTAATCTGACGTTAACTTTAATTCCCTGTTAAAATAAACAAAAGCGCCTCAAAATGTGTTTACTAATGAATAAAATGTCATAAGCACTGACGTTTTTATGCGCTTTTGTTTAGTTTAACAGGGAATTAAAGTTAACGTCAGATTAGTGGTTTTTACAAGACCGGCAGTTAGTGTCGTGTAAGTTCCTTAGAGATCTATAGTTTTAATATTTTTCTTGAGAGAGTGTGGAACTTCAAGAATTCGTAGTTGAAGACGGATTCATATTTTCAGGCAGGTATTTTTTGGATAGCTCACACATTTGCTTTAAAATAGCACATGATATGCAGATAATCGTATTTCTTACAAATTTGGAAGATGTTCTAGGTGGTAATAGCAATTAAGTATTTTATTCTGTGTGTTATTGAAAGGTTGTAAGCATATGTGTAATTTATTGTAAAACATTTAAAATTAAACATTTAAAAGTTATTTGTTTTATTAGATATCTATCTGTAAATGTAGTAATTAAAAATGTACTAAAGGAAGTGCAATGTGATTTTATAGTTTTCGCCCAGAAGAAGTTACTCGGAAACACCTTTCTTGAAAGCTACAACTAACAATTTATTCTTTCCCGTTTGTTATGAATACCTATTTAAATAAAAATAAAAAATAGAAATTGCTAAAAGGGTAGGTACGTTGTTTGAAGCACCAGTACCATAATTTAAATTTAGCTTTCAGACCATTTCCTTCGTAAAACATAGTTGGAGGTAAATTCATGATAAGATCTTCCCCAATTGGTATATTTGCACGTTGTAGAACCGCTTTCTATTTTAAAAATACCAAACGTTATCATATGCGATAATAACGAATAAATTAATCAACAAATTATACTGTGAACATAAATAATGTAAATGAGAAAATACACGAAAAAACTAGCCGGAAACTGATAAAAAAACACAATAGAAAATCAAAGTAAAACATACACGGGAGGGTTATATTATTGTTTGTAAAATTTTAAGAAACGTATCAAATATTTGCATTGTAGTCTACGTAGTAACTAATGTTACATTGCAAATTTGAAATTCCCGCTCGTTAAGGTCACTATATCAATAAAGTACCGCCATTAGTGATTTTTTTTATATCTATCCTTGTCGCACAATTTTCTCCAACTGGGGATAAAAACACATAACCTAACAGATTCCTCACTTTACAAGTGCCATTACACCAAAACGAAAATCCCCAAAAACTAGTGTCTTCCCTATTGCACTTGGGAAATTTGTATTTGTTATCCTTATCTCACAATTTTCTCACATTCTCAAGCGAGGAATGGGATGTCGGTACCTTATTGATATAGCGACCTTACCGCTCGCGCGCTCGTGGGTATACAGCGCTCTGCGGAGAATCGCGAAACTTCACATATGCCCAGGCATATATATAATACACATATATTGCTACTACGGCGTGGAAACGTCAGAAAACATTACGGCGCCGACATAGTCTCACTTAGAGTATAACGCGTCTCGTGCGCATGCGTGAGAATTCGAACCCCGCCTTTAGAAGCGAATTTTAAAGTTGACCACTTTCCCATGGGCGGACGACGCCGCCGCGCTTGCACACAGCTCACCATTATACATTGAAGAGTTGGTTGTCTGTCTCACTTCCTTGGTGAGTTTCCCACTCATAGCCGCTAGCAATATAGTAAGTATTAGATATATGTGCCCAGGCAATGAACTCTATACTTACGTACCTGGAAAGGAACCGACCGTTGTCGAATGTAAGCATTTTTGTGTCAGGGGCAACGACAAAGATAGACTCATTGTGACGGTAACCTTTCTCTCTCCTACCCATTGCGTTATATTTTGCTAAATCGTACCTGAGATAATTATTTACCTTTTTTAGATCTAAACAGACTAAACCGGCTTTTTATTTAATTCTGGGTTGAAATAGAATCTAGAAAGTGTTTAGTAGTGCGGTTTTGAAAGCGTTTAGTCTCGTGTGACATTTTAAAAGCCGGTGTGAAAATTGTATTTTGTTCTTTTAAAGGAGTTTTCGTGTTATACAAAGACAAATACTTCTAGTTTAAAGACATGGTGATTTCGTGTGTCGAGTATGGTTGTAATAATCAGCAGGATGGACGGAAAATTCCATTTCATACGTAAGTTGAAAATAGAGATATTATAGCCATGAAGCTATGTATAATGAAAATATTGCATATTATTACTTATGGCGAAAATTACCCAAATCCTAAATTCTTAATTTTAGTATTGTTTTTTTTTCAGTTTTCCATTCTTTCACAACAAACAGATGACGAAATTTCCATGTTTGTTGAGTATTTAGAAAAAACTAAACTAAGCGATTTTCAGGAAAATATTTTGTATTATATATCTGGATACATAGTTCGTCGTCTTGTTAATGAAACCACTTGCCATCATTGTATAGAAATTCTATTAAAAAGAGATAGTGATAGAAACAATGATCACATGTACAGTGCGCTTCCCGAAACATTCAAGAAATTTACAAGTTTTATATCTCGTGGTTGCATTTTGCAGAAAGGCAATTTCATCTAATGGTGGAAAAAAATGAAATTTTAAAAAGTTCATTAAATGTTAAAAGGGGAATTATTAATACAGCTATTAATTATTTTGGTGAAAATATTGATATATTTCAACCCAAGCACCCTGTTACCCAAGAATTCATGAGTGAAGAGAATCATGAGTTTCAAATTATTAGAAAAACTAGCAGTCCAGTGAGACAAATGTCTCATTTAATAAAACAAAAAAGACCGTCCCGGACGGACCAGCGTCCCGCACGGACGGAAATCACGTGATTTCTCGAAAACCGGAAGTGTCACGTGACTGAAATTCGGTTCCTGACCTGACATGACCATTCCAAACATATAACTTTAAAAACTTTTTTCTCTATCTCTTACGGTTTGGCTGCTGAAACAGCGTCCCGGACGGACGGACGGACAGACAAGTCTATTATATATATATATATATATATATAGATTTTAGATATTTTTATAAAATGTCGTTTCCACGATCATTCTTCACTCATGAATTTAAAGTTACATGGAGGTGCTGCTATAGTTCGACAAAAAATGTCTAAACTTATATTGTTTAGAAATTATTAGTGTTAGTATATGTTCACTTTATTATTAGGATTAATATTTTTCTTCTTTGTAACTTTTATTTTTATTAATATAATATTCTCTTTCTTTGGCATACCAAAGTATAGGTTGTTTTTTTTTAAATCAGTTTTCTTTTATTTTTAACCCTTTGGGGTAAAAACTTAACAACAATAATTATTTATTTAATCTAATTAACCACATAAAAAGCTTCCCGGTATCACAAAAAATGTAACTTGCATCGCCGGACTTTTTTTCATGAAATTAGCTCAAAAATACGCCCTTAACTTTAATGTACGCAATTAGGAAACACCCTGTATACAGTCTGGAACGTTAAAAACGTTATGTTACCTAATATTCTTTCTTAATTTTTAATGATTATGCAGAAAAACCAATGGGCCCGTAATGCCTGTCGTGACATTTCTAATATCATGTTATTAATGTTTATAGTTAATGCTTTTTAGGGACTTCTATTGCTAAAATTATTGTTATCATTCAATATTTTAATCAATAAAAGGGGTACTTTACTTGAATAATCAAAATAAAACCAAAAACAATTATAAAAATCGCAGAATCTCGGTAATACGCTATTTAACTCAATAAGATAGAAAGAGATAGATACCCATCACAACGACGGGTTGCCTACATTTTCGATTTGTCTCACTTTTGTCGATTTACGGGGCCGTTCCAGTTACGTTAGTATACAGTTTATTGTGCCCAGGCCGTATACAGTGACATTTGTCAAACAATTCAGCAGGTTGTGGTTAAAATCAATGCTTATATGGAAATTTTGAAATTTGAACCAAGTAGCAACGTTTAAAAGTGTGCCATTAATCGATATTCGCAACAACAGATGGCGCCACTTTGCAGTCAATAAACATTTGAGGTTACCCTCATGTCAAACGTATTGGTGATAAACCGTTATCAAAATAATAATCAGAATTAGAATAACCATGTGATCGCCAATTGTTTTATCGTTGTCGCATAGTTACTTGAGTTGTTTGCAATTTCCATAATTTTAGTACGGGCAACCTCGTGCAGTATTAAACGCAACCCCTTGAGCAAATTTGCATGTTGCTAACTTGCGATTAACGTTTTGTTTACAGACAAGCTTTGAAGAAAACACTGGCAACAGTATTAAATCCTTTCAAAACAATGGACAGCGAGAATGCAGGTAGGTGCCCATTTTCAATCTCTATGAATGTATGCAGTAGCCCGAAATACGTTTTAGAAAAAGCCCCCCTCACAAACGAGGCGTTAGAAGAGCTGTCAGCTCCGGAATTAAACGACAGAATTGTGTCACTTCCAATATTCGCCTGTAGAAAGTGTGGAAACTTCCTGAATCCACCCATCATGTTGGTGTCGGGTATTGGAAACGTGTGTGGGACTTGCAACTTGATGGACGATTCCAATTTGGCAATACACAACTCTGCATTGGAGATAATTTTACAGAACTTGGCAATACCATGCCGAAACTATGCGAGAGGCTGTAAGGAAAAGCTGGATTATTTCAGTGCGAGCATGCACGACTCCATTTGCACAAATCGCAATTACTGCTGCCCCATGAAGCTCTTTGAGGGCTGCTCATGGGAGGGCAGCTCGTCTGCTTTGTTAGACCACAGTCTAGGAAAGCACCCTGGTTTTGCCATAGGAGGAAACGGCAACTGTTTTAGGCTAGACATTGATATATCCAGTACGAATGATGTAATCAAAATGCTCTATACGGATAATGAGAAATTCATTTTGCATGTTAAGTGTGATATTGATGAGCTAAAGCTACAATATGTGATGTACTATGTCGGAAGTATGGATAAAACACGTGACTTTTCATATACAGTTGAGCAGACGGGCTGTGTGGGCATTAACAGCTGCTCACTACACCATGGCTCTAACAATATCATCTTGCACGATGTAGAATTTACGAGAAATATCGACCCGGTACGGGCCCTTAATATCGATTTAACGCTTGTAAAGCAGCTGGTGAGCGAGCCGGTCGTTCCGACTTTAATAAAAATCCTGTCCAAAAACATCCAGCAGGAGGAGCTGGATGAAAAGCTGCTGAATTTCTTTGAGTGCCCTGTTTGCAACAACTTTATGAAGCCTCCGATATTCCAGTGCTTGGCGGGCCACAGCCTGTGCAACCGCTGCAGACCCAAGCTGGGGCAGTGCCCGACCTGCCGGGCTGGCTTTGGCAACACCCGCAACTACGCCTTGGAGTCGCTCAGCAATGGAGTGCGCTTCCCATGCATTTACCGAGACCTCGGCTGCCACATTATCCTCCCTGTGAACGAGATTAGCAAGCACGAGGCCGAGTGTGCGCTGAGGCCCTACAGCTGCCCCTTCTTGGAGGTTAACAGGTGCTGTGTCGGTTTACAATTTATAATAACTCAGTTGCAGATTTCTTATTTACAAACATTCGAGTAAATTAAAACGATTATTACAGGTGCACCTGGGAGGGCACCCACTCGACCATCACAACTCATCTGCGGGCCCAGCACGCCGACAAGGCGAAGTTCAGTAACTACAACAAGATGTGTGTGGGGTTCTCCTTCGACACAAACTTCTCTGACTTGTACTGCATGGTGGCACATGGGCAGATCTTTCGTGTCTGCCACAAGCGGGACATGGGCAACCAGAACACTTACTGGGCAGTGCAGCTCGTTGGACCCCGCGGGGAGGGCAGGAATTATAAATGCGAGGTGGGGCTGGTTGACAGCAGGAATGAGAACCGGAAGATTATACGGATCGACATGTGCCAGGATTTGACCAACCACGACAATATGTTTAATCAGTGCATCATGCTGCCTTCCAATATTGTCTCGTGGTTTTCCTGTAATGGGATGATCACATACTACTGTAAGATTAGCAAGGTAAATAACTAGAACTGAAGGATTCCACTGACACAAACTCGAGAGATTGGGGTTATGTTTGCATGTTTCTTTTTACCAATTTTTATATTTATCATGGGAATAGTATTAAATTTTAGCTTTGTAATGTGTAGTTGGCACAATATATATTATTCAAAAATATGTATAAATGCTTATAGTTTATTATTTGTTTCTAGTAACACTCCTTTAGACCTGAACATGTAGCAGTTGCCACTTGCATAGTTTTGAATAAGGCGCTCCAAACGCAAAACGTGGTATTGTTAAGCAAACCGTTTTTAAAGTTGGTACTTCTTGTAATAATCAGTGTTTTAATACAAGTGCTGATAGTATTGCAGTAAATTGTTCTCATCTTCAGTAAACTTATCAAAATTCCACTAACTTGCATTGCAGATGAAATGGCAATAAGTAATTAAAAAAACTACAGTATACAGTACTCCCTTCCATTTTCATGTGAACCATCTTGCTGGCACAGTAGGTATAAGTGTTGAGCTTAGTGTAATTGCATCGATAGGTGAAACGGGCATATACCATTAGCGCGCGGCGGTCACAAAACCCAGAGGGGCATCACAATTCTATAATCCCCAATACGAAAAATTGAATACCATTTGCGCGCTGTGGTCAAATTTAACCTTTCCCAGAACTGAATCATTTTAAGCAATAAAAAGGGTGTAGGTACCTATACTTACATCTCTTGAAGGCACATTATTTTACGACCTACTTCTAATAGGTATAGCTAGGGTGAATATCTACTTGATTTATTGCGGAAGAAAAAACAAAAGAGATGGTTCTGTAACTTAGTAGATATACTGACTTATGTATTTACAAAATTACTATTAGACTCGATTTGCTAAATTTAAGACACCGCTTTTACAAAATTAATGCGGTCAATTTGATTAGTCTGATATAACCTAACTAAATTTGTTATATACATAATGCGTTTTTGTAAGCAGCATTTCTTACTTTACATTCTAAATGCACACTATTAATTTTCATGTAACAACTATTTGCATATTCTTTAATACGTCCAAAAATACAAAGATATTTTTAGTTTTGTGGTATTAAAATTACTATTAAAGACACTATGGGAAGATTCGCAAGCATTCGTGCTTCTTTCTCTACTTACAGAACAAGCTGCCCATAAAAATCTTGAGTTTTCTGCGATATAATAATAATCTACTAAATAATCACAGTATTGAGTAACTGGAGGATCAGTAGGCGCACAAGATATACATTCTTCAATAAAACAGTCTGCAACTTCCTCTGGATTTAAAAACAGTAAACCAAAAGTCCAATGCAACCAATTTCCTATTTCTGAATTTTTGTCCTTGTACTGATCAAGTCCTAGATTTTGAATTTTTCGAAACCACGCTTGTGTATGGTGTCACATTAATATCTGACCAAGTTAATTTCGCTCCGCTACGGATTGCTTCTTCAAAATTAAACACAATTTCATTAGGGAAAAATTGTAAATGTTTGTTCTTTAAAAAATCACTGATCAATTTAAATACATAAAAATAAGTATCAACCCTTTTATTTGGTAGTAATGCAAATACTAATGGTATGTAATGACCATTTTGTACAATATGTAATGTAAACATTTGTACAAAATATTTTGGACTGTAATTAAAAGTGCCATCTACATATATTTTTTTATGTTTACTCAAAATTTCTAAATTTCGACCACAAGAAAATATAACAACATTAAGTTCACGGTTATTTAATACAAGAAATTGTTGTCTCATATTAGTTTCCGCATTTATAGCTTCTAATGACACCAAATAATTACTTACGTTTGGTGTACACCTGGAAATGAGGTAGGGTGATTCTAAGAATTAAGATTTCAGTTTGGCCTAACCCGCACAACCCAGAAATCAGCTCATTAGCATAATCCCTTACTTGCGCGCAAATGGTATAGAAAGTTTGGGCCATAAAGGTTCTCTGCGGGGGTTGTTTTGACCGCGGCGCGCTGATGGTCAACACCCGGTGAAACATTTTCCATGGTACACCAAATTGGTACTGAGTTTGGTTATCGTTGAATGTTTGAATACAATTAACGTGACTCTCTGAGTCTGAGAAGACTGGTCTGTGGGGCCAAGCAACAAGACTACCCATGAATGACTAGAAGCTAGCACAATGAGCCCACTTTGAGAAGTAACTGTGCGTAAACTTGGTTCACTCTTCACCTATTACTGTCACTCCAAGGACAACTATTTCAAATATTACTATGTAAACACCTAAATTTAAATTATAAGAAAAATTTAGTTTTTCTGAACAGCACTTAGATTTCTGGCAACAGTGCTGCTATATATCAATGGGTTAACAACAATGGGAGTAAAGGTAGATAATATAAGAAAAATAAAAGTAGTAAAGAAAAAGTTTACAATTTTGTATGGAAGATGTACTTCAGGGTTCTTATCAGAGTGTGACAAACTACTATAATATCTATTTCTATAGTACATTCAATTTAGGTTTAATTAAAACTTTTTGATTGAAAAAAATGTGTAATTTGCAAATACTGATTGTTATTAGATCACATTTCGACTATTGATTAATCAGTAATCGTCATATTTTAAATTGTTTTAAAAATTTTAAAAACACTAATCTGCTACGAATCACATGAACATGGAAGAGAGTAGAAAGTTCCCTGTAATATCGTTTAACACCAGAGGCGGCTTTTTGAAAGAGCGACTTTGGGTTGTTTGAAAATTGATGGTAAAAATTATGGAAAAGATCTGGTGTGATACACGCACACAACTTCCTTTTACAGTGATCCTATAATTGGCCAAAAATTTGATTTTTAATTTTTAAGCATTTGTCAAAAATTTTCAAAAATTGCAAATTCTACGGAAACCGTACAAAATAGAACGTTAGATGAAGAGACAAATTTTCACATATAATCTCATAAGAGCATTAATTCTTTCCGGAATTTTTTTTGAGTACGTTCAAACAACGTCGTATTAATTTGCCCGAGCGGGACACGAGGGCAAATTAGGACGTTGTTGGAATGCACGAAAAGTAATTTCCAGATATGAATTAATGCTCGAATGCAGATTCGGTAAGAAAATCGTAACGACACAAACCCTAAAAAGAAGCAATGTTTACCTACAAAAAATTTCCAAGAAATTTTTTAGTTGTCTTGGTTACTGCTCGTGAACTAATTTTTCTATTGGTCATTAATGAGTGTCGTACGATTTTCACATATAATCTCATAAGAGCATTAATTCTTTCCGGAAATTTTTTTGAGTGCGTTCCAACAACGTCGTATTAATTTGCCAGAGCGGGACGCGAGGGCACATTAGGACGTTGTTGGATTACACGAAAAATAATTTCCGGATATGAATTAATGCTCGAATGCAGATTCGGTAAGAAAATCGTAACGATACAAACCCTAAAAAGAAGTAGTCTACCTACAAAAAATTTCCAAGAAATTTTGTTGTTGTCTTAGTTACAGCTCGTGATCTAATTTTTCTATTGGTCATTAATGAGTGTCGTACGATTTTCTCTAAAATTTTAAGCTGAATTGTAATAATATACTGGGCGCTCTATATAAAATAGGAGTTAATAAAAAAATAGGAAAAAAACAAAAGAAATCCATTTTAGAGGAATTCAACTAGAAAATTACCTATCTCACATAAATACACATTAAAAATGTAATAAAAACATAAAGTTTGAAAACAATCGTTCGAGCCATTTTTGAAAAAATAAAAAACAAACAAAAATCACAAGAGTAAACACCATACTTCTGGTTATGCAATTTTCTTCAAAAGCTTCTGTCGTATCTAGATAGTACACAAAACTTATATGTACAGTGTGTCCCAGATCAAGTGGGATTGCATGGGTAACTTTCTTATCATTGAAGATGGAGATTTGGTTAAATGGGAAATGTTTTGCAGTTTCGACGAAATACACGTGAAGAGCAAATTTGTCAAAAAGCTTTGGAATACAACCGAAACATACACATAATTGTTATAGATTTCAAAAATGCTTTTGACAAAGTAAATAGAAAGCTACTGATACAAGAACTGAAACTTTTGGGAATACCAGTAAAAATAATACAACTAGTAGAAGTATGTCTCAAAGATACAAAAGCAAAAGGACAGTTCCAAGGTACAAAAACGGAAGAGTTCGACGTAAATGTAGGAGTAAAACAAGGAGACGCGCTATCCCCGATGCTCTTCAACTTGGCACTAGAAAGCATTATTCACAAAGCAAAACTAAACAAAAATATTATAACAGATCAATTTCAAACTATAGCGTACGCAGATGACTTACCAATAGTAGCTAGACAAAAGAGGATCTAATACATGCAATACAAAGACTGACAGGGTGTCTAGCGACCGGGAATTCCTGGAAAACCGGGAATTTGAAAGTACCCTTGAAAATGCGGGAAATATGCGGGAATTTCTTAGGCAACCGAGAATTTTTGTATCAAAGGGAATTTGCAATAATTTTTGCCATTTTACGGAAATAATAAGCGAAATTTTCGTAAAAATTTTCGGATTATCCGGAATAATTGCAAAAATGTACGGAACGCGCGAAGACAGGTCGTTGTTGTTTTTTTTTGTTTTAATGAATATACGAAAAAGTCAGACAGGAAGACCAGAAAGTATCCGGGAATCCCAATAAAATGACCGGGAAAATACGGGAATTATACGGGAATTTTGAATGCCATATCTGCTAGACATCCTGATTGAACAAAGAAGCAATAAAGCTAGGCTTACAGATAAACGACCAAAAAACAAAATACATGAACTACAGATGGAATAATACCACAGATAGACTGTTAAAAATACACAACCACACCTTCGAAAATGTCACATCATTCATTAGGAGTACTAATAGGAAACTAAAATGAAAGAGTAAAAGAAAGGATCCAGAAAGGAATCAAATCTTACAGTATTAACAAACCACTGCTAAAATACAAAAACCTAACTAAAGCAACAAAAATAACAATCTACAAGACATTGATAAGACCAACTAACTAAACTGGAGGAAGATCAACTGAAATAATTAGAAAGATTTCTAGTAAGAACAATACTAGGGCCAAAGGTGACAGAAGAGGGAGAAAGAAGGGCAAAGACAAATTAGGAGATAGAAAAAGTATTAGAAGGAGAAAATATAATTAGGCACATAAAAGCACGTCTAAAATGGTTACGGCATATCATGAGAAGGACACCAATGGATATAATAAAAAGAATAACATACTGGAAACCACTTCAACAACGAGGAAGAGGGAGGCCAAGAATAAGATGGTAGGACAACATCGAAGAAGATTTATAAGTGATGAAGGTGAAAAATTGGAAAATGTATGTAGAGACAGGAAAAAATGGAAGGAAATAGTCGAGAAAGCCAGGACACACAAATGTTTATAATGGAAACAGTAGAGGAGTGATCCACCTCAGAAAATGGATTTTACGTCTTCTTCTATGGATTGCAAGGCTTGATGATGATGAATCTGCTCCGAATCACATGAATATGGAAGAGAGTAAAAAGTCCCGTGTAATATATTTTTACACTAGAGGCGGCTTTTCGAAAGGACGACTTTGGGTTGTTTGAAAATTGATGGTAAAAATTATAGAAAAAAAGCGATTTAAGGCTTCTTCAGCTCCATTTTCAGTTCTTATGTCTCAGGGTTGCTGCTGCCCGTCGATATGGTTTTTTTTAACTCTTTGGTTCCAATTTTTATATTTTTTTTTTGTTTAGAGTGGCTGATTTGTCATTTTTTTGGTTTACGTAACCCTGCCATATTGCTTAAAATTTGACAAGGTATTGAATTGCTTTATTACACAAGTAGTTGCACAAGCCTGTAAAATTTAAAGCTAACTGGGAAAATTTCACAGAATTATAACTAGGTGACTTGATTTTCTGGGTTAAAATATATAAAATAACCACCACCTGTTGAACTTCCTTTTACAGTGATCTTATAATTAGTCAAAAATTTGTTTTTTAATTTTTAAGCATTTGTCAAAAAATACAAATTCTACAGAAACCGTTCAAAATAGTTGAAGTTAACTTTAAAAAAAAATACATTTTAGAGATATTGAACTGGAAAATCACTAGGGTAGAAAATTCTCTATAAAAAAGATTATATAGGTTTTTTACGCACGACCAAGTATTCAGTAAATAACACACTGCTAAGTTTTGCAACAAAGCGCATAATCCATTATATATACAGCGTGTCCGCCGATTGAGTTCAGATAAGGTGTAAATAACAATTTTTTTTGAGTTAGATGCTAATATTCGTGGAATCACTCCTGCTTGTTCTCAAACCAAGATTTTGAGAAAATCAATCAAATTAATTAATATTGAGTTTTAAAAAATTGTCAAGAGTAAATTACCGTTATTAGAAGAGATAACAAAAAAAGTATTAAGGAAAGTTGTTTAAAATTAAGAGTAACTAGCAACCAGTGAGACAAATGTCTCATTTAATAAAACAAAAAGACCGTCTTTCAAATAGAACGCGTATTAAATAAAAACAATAATATTTTTTAAAATCACGTGATTGAAATTTGGTTCCTGACCTGACATGACCATTCCAAACATATAACTTTCATAACTTTTTTCTCTATCTCTTACGGTTTGGCTGCTGAAACAGCATCCCGGACGGACCAGCGTCCCGGACAGACAAGTCTATTAGATAAAGGGCCGGTTGCAGAAAGCAATGTTAAGTCTGGTGTTAGCTAACATCGCGTCAAAGTGAACAAAATCGCATCAAATTTTGTTTACTAATGTATTAGTTACCATAAGCATTTAAGATTTGATTCGTTTTTGTTCATTTTGACGTCGCGTTAGCTAACACCAGACTTAACATTGCTTTCTGCAACCGGCCCAAAGGATGTCAGACTCTTAATTTTCAGACAAATCGGCTACTTTGATTTTAATATTTTTTTAAATTTTTTATACCAACATATCTTTTATCGTGGCCGTACGAGGCAGTCTATTGTTTTCTTAAACATCTTAGTTCGTAAACCAGTAACAGTGCCTCCTACAGCCACGATAAATAGGCTGTTATAAAAACTCCAAAAAGATTTTAAAAATCAAAGTAGGCCGATTTGTCTGAAAATTGAAAGTCTGACATTACTCTCAATTCTAAACAACTTTCCTTAATACTTTTTTTTTGATAGCTCTTCTAATAATGGTAGTTTTGTTCTTGACAATTTTTTAAAACTCCATTCTAAAAGCTCCCTGTATATTAATTAATGTGATTAATTTTCTCAAAATCTTAGTTTGAAAACAAGCAGGAGTGATTCCAAGAATATTAGCATTTAACTCAAAAAAATGTGTCATTTACACCTTATGTGAACTCAATCTGCGGACACACTGTATATTCAAAATGTAAACGATTACCTTTACAAGTGTCAAAAACATTATTAGAGAGGGTATACAATATTCTAGACATGGCGGTGCATGTCCCCTGTAAAACGGAGGTAATTGAGAAATTTGGACCAGCTTTATTACTGGAAGGCGTATTTAAAAAAAAACTGCCACCCAAAACGATTACCCACCCACCCGAGAGAAAATATCTGGTGCTGGTACTAACTCTAGTATACTAACAATTAATGGCCATGTCGACATCGCATCGTGTACAACAAAGTCAACAAGACAACACCACTGTGAAATTGTCGTAGCTTCCTCCTACTGCCGCATCCGCTCACCAACATTTGAGTTGAGTGTATTATCAGATACCGAATTGGCTTGGTAATAATTTTAATCCTGAACAGTGGGGGTGGACAATCAATAATATTCTCACCTGCTCTAGAAGTACTTCTAAACATCATCATTTGCATTTTATTTTTATGGGTAATTACAGAAGCAGAAATAAATGATGAGGGAGAAGTTAACAAAGAGAGAAAAGAGAACGGGAGTTGAGTTTGGTAAGCCAAGCAGAGCGGTCGTTCGGTGTGTGCGAGGCGATAATAAACCTTGTAAATCCGTGAATTATCACATTAAACGACACCGTATGAAATTTGGAATTCGATACGATTACGGAAAATACATTAAATAAAATATAAAAGTGTAAAGTGAAATCGGGTTAAATCAAACTAAATATTTTAACTACCTAATTAACAGCGAAGATACATTGACACAGCAAAACAACAGATTAACAAGTTTCTCGACAAGGTCAGCGAAACCATAGGCGGCGCGAGAATAAATAGAAAAGGGCTCAAAAATATATAAATAAATAATTAGCACTATGTAATGGTAAATGGTACTATAATCAATGGAGAAGTATACTCAAAGACGATCCAGAGCTTGAAAGAAGCGTTGGATTTGAAACGGTTTTCATCGTGGCTTCAGACTATAATTCAGGAATGTGAATTTACAGAGCTGAGTTGGATTAAGTGTATTAATGTTGAATATAGTTGTGTAAAATAGTATATTATGACACTAGTGTATAAGTACGCCCTTAAAACACGTGCGACGAGTTTAAAAGCACGACGCGCTAGCGGAGTACTGTTAACGTCGCTAGTGCTTTAATGGCTCTTATACACGTGTATCATAATAGTATATTAAAGTATGAGTGGATAACAAGGTCTTTAAAACATACGCGAGTTTTCGAGCACGACGGCGTAGCTGGAGTACTCAAAATTTAGCAAGTGTTTTAAAGACCAGTTATCCACGAATACTTTACGCTATTTTTTATTATACCTACAATACTGGAAATAAATTACGCAATAAAAACTTAGAAATAATTTTTGTCTTGATAAATCGAAAGGGCATAATAATATTGCTACTATAGTTACTAGAATTGTTTACATTTTTGTCGCGTCCACATCCGTTGTTGCATTAATCGTTTCCTTGACAACCTTTAAAGCTCGGCGAGCTTTAATCGCCTGTTTTGCACGCTCAGGCGTGCTTTAAACGGCGATTCTGATGCAGGTATAATAAAAACTATCTTTTCTACGATCGTGGCAGAAATATAAAAACTTAGTTCGATGACACTTTTTCCGTCACATTGTGTTAGATATTCTAGTTATGTTGACATTCAAACTTACGGCAAAGCGTGTTTTAATTTAGTATTAAAACACACAAACACTAAATTAAAACACGCCTCCAATGGCAACGTGCGAATAAGACGTTTTCGAGTGCTAATATTAAGAGTGCTACAAACGTCGCTTTCGACACTAGAAACAGTGCAAAAAGTTGTCATCTTGACACGATCGTAGAAAATATATTTTTTGTTCTCTTACGTTCTTTCTTTCATGATTAGGTCGAGTACATAAATAACACGCCTTCATATAACGTTGTTGATGATGAATTAGAGAATATTTTGGTATTTGTTTTAGAAACAGTAGCTTCATTGACTCCTTGGGAAATACTTCGAAGGCAACTTTTCAGCACAGCCTCGTAATACCATAGACAACTATAATGAAGGAATGTCTGAAGCTGATGGTTGTGTCAAAATGCTATCTTATTATTTAGCTCTATGGGTTTTGTGGTGTTCTTATTTTCTTATACTGTCAGGTAACCGATGGCGAATTTTGTTTTTAGGACTCTTTCATTAATGTTGATATAAGAAATGCAAATGAAGTATTAAGGAACCAACATATTCCCATAAAAAATATACAAAACCTCCAGAAATAATCGAACGTTTTTGAGTGGTCATTACTTTGGCCCTAATTATTTTAACTATTTGATGTTGGCTACACGTGCAGTGTTATATTTTGACTTTGAAATGTATCATTGGCGTTCATTCGTTGTGCCAGGGGCGGACTGGCTAGGGATGCCGGGATGCGATCGCATCCCGGGCCCTTGGGCTGTCCGGGCCCGCAGGCTTTAAACTAAAATGCAACGCAACTAGCACGTTTACACAGGCACATTTTGGCCCCGGGACTCCCGCCCCGCAATAATTTTGTAATCCATGTATTATGAAAATGTAATTAAAAATAGCTCTTTAGGGGCCCCCAAATCCCACAGCACCAGAAATATATTATTGATGTAAATACTTCTTTGTGTATAGCTAAAAAAATCCAAACCCCATCTGATTAGTATTTGAAATAGCACGTGCCGCGGTTGACAACCAGAAAGTAGAGTCCCTGTATATGAAAGAGTTGGGACATGTAGGATGACTTGTTTTGGATCCACAAACCATGGATTACCTGATTTTTGCGTATTTTAAACTTTATGCATACTTCTTTCAAACGAAACAACTGAAATATATCTTTGCTATATCACATGGTCCTTGATTTGTGGATCCAATGGCTCAACTCTTAGTACATATAGGAACTCTACCAGAAAGCAGGGAACAAGCGCTTGCGTTGGCAGTGAACCCCAGTCTAAATTTGAATAAACAAAATGATGTTACTTACACAATGAGGATATATATAGTTTCATTCATATATATTTATATATTGTTTGTCTATGAAGTATTTTTGATGATTCTATTTCTGTTTTTATGCCCTAATCTTCTTGAGAATGAGAGCCTAGTCTTTCGAAACGTAGAAGATAAGAAAAATAAAAAGTAGTTTGTTGTGTGGTAATTACCATAAACTTAAAAACATTAATACCGATGGATCACAAAAGACTGCAACAAAATATAATTTATACATCAACTAGCTGAAACGGCAAACCTTGTTTTGGATTATGACATGATGGGGAAAACCCTTCAAACCATTAAGCACAGAATCATAAAAGTATGACTGCAAATAGAAACTCGTACAGTGTATAGAAAAACACACTTTTGATATTTTTCAATTTTCCGGCTTTCCCTTTGAATTTTTCCTAATTTTCTTTTCTGCTAAACCACCTCGGGAGTAAGACGTACAAAACAAAAAAAAACATCTAAATCGGTTAAGTCGTTTTCGAGTTTTTGCGTTACTAACACACGGCGATTGATTTTTATATATATATATAGATATATGTACCTATTCAATAAGATGATTATTAAAAAGTTATGCAATGCATGATCCAATCAAAATGTTCTGTAAAGCATGGGTCACACGATCATTTTTTTGGATCAAATTTGCTTGTCAAACACTTTCCGTGACGTCATACAACAATGTTTGATTCTCTCTATCAAACAGGGTGGTCACACCATCAAACTTGTTGTGCAACTATTAGAATCAGCTGTTATTGTGAGGTTATGGTTTGCTGTAAAGGCACGAATTGTTAACGTTTATTTTTGTTTCAAAATGGAAGAGCAAGTGATTATCCTGTCGTTAGTAGGTTTAGGTCTAGCGTTGTGTAATAAGAAACAGCGAAAATCTCGAAAAGTGTGGCCCACAAGTGGTTACAACGACGTGACCAAGAACGGGGGGTGTTATCAATGGTACACACAGAATTGAAATGTGAAGATGGTGGTAGTTTTAAAAATTATTTGAGGATGGATGAAAGAGTGTTTACAAAACACCAACACAATTTCAAAAACCGACACGAATATGAGACAAAGCTTCATTCCGTGCTAGCTTGTTATGATAGCTGGGGTCTTTTACGATATACAAGGCCTCCTCTTGTTGATAGGCGTCTATTAGGGCCGACACTTGCTCACGCGTCCAAGACATGGCTATTTTTGAAGTAAAAATGCGTTCTTAACCTAAAAACCCTGAACCGTGAAATACCACTTACACGCACTGCGCAGAATCGCGTGAAAAAGTTGCACCGAAATAGAGCCCGTCCTATTTTTTAGAAATGTTTGACAACTATGAGGCTGACGTCATGAAATACGTCATCATTGGTGTATGACAAGCAAATTTGATGCAAAAAATGATCGTGTGACCCATGCTTAATGCAGCATACCGTATGAATGACACATTTAATTTAAATAATATCCAGATCTCTAATGCATATCATGTGATGTAACAGTTGTATGTTTTAACTGGTGGGGTTGAAAGGGAAACCAGAGGGTTGTTTATGTTTAGTAGTAATAAAATAACTTGAATTGATAATCTACGAGAAATAGTCACGTTAAGGGTTAAATTCCCATTAATTGTGAAGAAGAATCATTGATGATTTAATAAGTGGTAGCAATATAGTATTCTCTATGATCAAATTTGACTTTAAGTAACAGATATTATTCAAATATAAAATTCAAGATCGTTTGATTCCATTTAACGTGGTATTTTACTACGAAGCCAGTAAAATCAGTGAAAGTGAGTGTTGTGGTATGTTGTGTCTATCCAAATAATAGAGGTTTCAAAGAGGTACAACGAGCTTTGATTTGGTCGGGAACAACCCGAGGAGGTGTTTGCTGACTAGAATCTATCCAGTTAGGAGCTGAAATAGAGTATTCAGGTACAAGATAGACAATCGGAAGGTTAGTGCCCATTTATTACGAAATATTAAGAAGTTATACAGCAAGTTTGGTGCGGCTAATTATTAAGATAATTGTAATTATATTTAGAAATTGATTTAGAAGAATTATTTTTCTAAATTTAATAGTGATTCGAGTACTCGACGTTTTTCGATCATTATATTTTAAAATTTACATTTTGGAATTAGGTTATTTTAAAATTTTAATTTAAATCAAGTTTGGACATACTTAATATTCGATTAAATTGTTTTTGACAATTTGTATTTTATTTTGTAATGTCAGATCAAACTTCAATGTGCTACTAACAAACTGAAAGTACGAATTTAATTTTGTGTAGTGCCTGAAACTTATATTTGATTCAATCAAATAGTTATTATATTTTGAAAGTAATTCAATCTTTAACTACAAGAGAAAGTTGTTAGTTGAAAATTTACTCATTCAGCTGGGATTTATGAGTCCCATTGCTTGTAAAGCTTACTAGTCGAGGCTTGAAAAAACCATAATCATATGACATCATTTTAAATGTCAAATTGATTTATGAGATGCATCAATTACTATTTATTACATTAAGAAGTAAGGTAAGTACATAAGTGAGCTATACCTGATACTGCTTCTTTGTGATAATTAGAAAAAGGGTATATTTAATTTGATATGTAATAGTGCTTCAAAGAGAGAGCTATTACATTTTGACTTATAAGTTGAGGTTTGATATTAATTGTAGGAACGCCGCGAGAAGAAATTATATTATAGTTCAGTACATTGAGATCGCCGCTGACCGCCACCTTGCCTCTTGCCAAATCCACTCACAAGCTTGCTGGTTGTGAGTGCCAATTTGGTACTTGCGAGTTACATTATTGGTCGTAGGCCTTTGTCGAATATAATTTTCGCAAGATTTGAATTGCGCGCTCGGGTAGTGTTACTAGTAGGTGGTTGTTACTAGTTGGCGCCTATTAATCGCTTCCTAAAATAGCGTTTTAGGCCATAAAATGTATCGCGCCAGCGAAAAAAAAATTCGGCTTCGGCGATATTGCCTCCGGCGGCTGGGGCTTCGTCCCAACCCCGAGGTATACCGCACTACCTCGAGCGGGCCCCCTCAGACACCCAGCATCCCGGGCCTTTTAGTCCCAGTCCGCCCCTGCGTTGTGCTTTTAGGATTTGTACGAAGTTTACAGCCAGTTTCAGTTATTGTTCTGTGGTTTCAGCGTACATATCTTTTGCAAAAATTACTTCACTAAATAACGTATTTGAGTTTGGTGTAAGTATACACACTAGTTAACAAATTTGTAGTTTTGAGGCCAGTTTCTTATTTTAGATTACAAATTATAAACATGTCGTTCACACCTGAAAAAGATGCTTTTATTCTAATGGCTCACTTTCACAGTAGAACCCGAAATTAGGTTGGTTCATGGTCATATTTCATTCAGTCATGCCTCGGAACGATTTACTGAGGAGTTTAAAGGTGTGCAAATCAATACGAAGATTTTGCTCAACATAAGCGAATTATTAATCATTGTTTCAAAAACAGACACCGCATCTGCAAAAACAAATCAACAGGCAAACCTACTGTTTTAATCGAAAAAAAGGTAGCTGACATTAATAATCGAATGCAACTAAGCCTGCACAAATCAGTTTCTACATTGGCTGCCCAAAGTGATATGTGAACAATAAATTGTCCATTTAAAGCGTAATTTACTTATATATTCCTTTATACTTAGGTATTTCTGTTGAATCGTGTCATAAAGCTTTAAAAAAATCTCGCACAAGAAAACAGCAGTACAAGAATTATTTGATAATGATTGAAATGCAATATTGCTAGTGGTTTAATGAAAATTTAGATGACGATAATGCGTTGGATGTAACATTTATGTCTGACGAAGCGTGGTTCCATTTGTCAAGTCCCTTAAACATCATTTAGAGTAGAATAGGCAAATTACTTATCTCAAGTGAAATGGATTATTTTTTCTTAAAACTAACTTTGAAAATTGAATTTATGAGATTGAAATTGGAGTTTCCACTTTACAGGTAGACACCTGAAAAAATTTTGTATGAATAAAATGTTTCTAATAAAAATAGTAGTTTGTATACCAAGGCATTGAAGTTTAGCTTTTTATCACAAACGTGGATTTAGTTGCTGAGGACCGTAGCGCCAAGCTAATAAACCACATGAGGGATAAAAAGGAACTTCAGTGCCGCAGAGTATATTATGTTTTATTTGAAATCAAGAAATCGTGAAATTACAACATTTTAATCAACATTTGTAGGTTATGTTAACGTCGGTTGCCGTTTATCTGTCGCCTCGCCACCTACAAAAAAGTCGTAAAACCATGGATTACTTTAGTGCCGATTTCTCGTATTTTAATGACGATTTCGAGGTACTTTAATGCCGATTTCAAATAAATGTATTGTATAGGATTATTCCGATTTACTTTAGTTTATTCCTTAAGAGGTAAATTTTATGATTTTGAAAAATTAAGGCTGCTTTCATAAGAGCTAGCTTGATTTGAGTGCTATTTATTTTCACTTAATGGAAAATTAACAAATTGTAACATAATAAAGTGTTTGCCCCCAGTACCCACTCGGACGTCACTTCTACGAAAACTGAAGGAGAATGGTTTTCATGTTATACAGTAATGCAAATTTCTGTTAAATGGGTACTGTATATATAACTTAAAGCCAACCGGGTTCTCCAAAAGAAGCTCACCTTTCTATTGAATTGACTAACGTATTTTGCTAAATTACATACCAAAATATTTGGTTTGGAGTTTTGGTTTAGTTTCAAAGAGAGCTGGTGCACATAAAATTACTTGCTCTCATGGCTGAAGTTACATTGAAGAGATCGACCGCTTTATTGATTTCATTCACTATCTAAAGCAACACACCCACAGCTCTTCAGTCGCTCACGCCATCGGATTTAAGTGTATTGGACTTGAACGACTAACAATTAGAGTTGTCACATTGGCTTTGACTATGCAAGCTGTAATGTCTCCGAAATATTAGTTTGTACCTAATTGTACACAAGGTAATCTAACAACGTGTACGGGTTTATAAACTACCAATACTAATTATCATTATCATATTTAACAAATAATTTCTCATGTATAGTGAGAGTAAATAGAAAAGGGCGTGAAAATAAATAGATAAATAAATAAATAGCACTATGGAACTGATGAAAGATCTCATGAAAGAAATAAAAGGGATCAAAATAGGACAAAAGGAATATTATGAACACATAAAAGAAATGAAAGAAGAAAACATAAAGTTAAAACCAGAAATAAGAGAGCTACATGCAAGAGTAGAGTCGATTGAGAACCAAGATAATTTTTACTGAAAATGGATACCACATCAGAAAAAATTAAGAATTTGAAAAACAAACAGAAGCTTAAGCTTAAACAGGGGAAATGGCACAAAAATAGGAAAAGGAAAAGAGTGGAAATGGGATGAGAAAACAGGAAAATTAAGAGACATTACAAAAGCAAAGTACAATATATAAAAAAACTGAGAAATTATGTAATACGGAGTAACAAGGCAACGAACCAGGCAAAGAAAAAGGAGATGAATGACAACCAGACAGAAAAGGAGAAAAAGAAAAAGAGAAAAACGGAACAAAATGGAAGGAAAATAGAGAAACAATAGTAAACAAAACTAGAACAGCAACTTGTAAAATAGAAACATGGAATATAAGAGGTCTCACGGGAAAAGAAGAAGAAATAGTTGAAGAAATGATAGAACAACAAATAGAAATGTTAGCAATAACAGAAACTAAAAAGAAAGGAAAAGGCTTTATGAAAATTCACAAAGATTATTGGCTATTCTGGTCTGGTGTAGAAGAGACAGAGCAGCGAAAGGAGTTGGATTGATAGTATCACCCAACTGGCTGAAAAATATAACAAAAGAAAGATATGTAAACGAAAGGATACTAGTAATTGAAATAATATTAAGAAAGGAAAACAAGTGCACAATAATTATCACATACAGAGTAAATGAAGATGCGAGCAAAGAGGAAAAAGACAATTAATACAAGAAGAAATAGACGAAAACCTCATAATCATGGGGGATTTAAATGGACGAGTATGCAACAGTAACAAGGGCGTTGAAACAATAATGGATAAAGAAGGAGAAACAAAGAATAATAATGGAGGGAGAATTATAGAAATATCCATGGAAAATGACCTAATAATAACAAATACAAAGTTTAAACACAAGGAAATCCATAAGATAACAAGAGAGGAGCCAAGTAGAAATGAAAAGTCTATAATCAACTACTTTCTAGTACGAAAGCGATATTGGAAATGTGTGAGGGATGTAAAAGTAACAAGAAAAACCGAAATTGGTAGCAACCATTACTTAGTCCAAATGAAACCAATATTAAGACAAGAAGAAAAAGAAGAAATAAAGTAAAGAAGAATATAAAAAGTTATAAGCTCATAGATCAGATATATAGAATAAAATATCAAGATAAAATTAAGAAAATTTTAGAAGAACAAAAAGGATATGCAAGCATAGAAGAACAATGGAAAACACTAAAAGAAACAATACTAGTGGCAGTTAAAGAAAGTTGCGGAACGACAAAAATAGGGAACAAAAGCATAAAGAGAACAGTGGTGGACAACAGAGATACAAAAAGTCATTAAAGAGAAGAAAGATCTATGGAAAAATATCTTTGCACAAAAATACAAACAGATTATGAGAAATACAAGGAGAAAAGAACTCAGGTTAAAAACACAGTAAAAGAAGCAAAACAGGAGTCATGGAGGAAGTTTGGACAAAACATGAATGCAAATTTCATAGATAATCAGAAACTATTCTACGGCACACTGAAACAACTAAGACAGAAAAAAGGGTACAGTATGAAAAATATGAAAGACAAAGTTGGAAATATAATAACTGACGAGGACAAAATAATGGAGAGTTGGAAAGAGCATTTTAAGGAAATAACAGAAGTTAAAGATTCAAAGGAACAGATAAAAGAGGAAAACGGAGAAAGTGAAACAGCAGAAATCATTATTTCACTGAAGAAGAGGTCACACAAGCTATAAAGAAATTAAAATTAGGAAAAGCAGCTGGAATTGATGAAATAACACCCGAAATGATGTACTATTTAGAGAAATCAGGATTGAAAGAATTTGCAAAGTTGATAAATAAAATAATAAAAGAAAGAAAGTACCCAAGGAATGGAACACAGGAATCATTCTACCAATATATAAAAAAAGGAATGTAAGAGAATGCTCAAACTACCGAGGCATTATGCTAATGTGCATACCAGCAAAGGTACTTGCCAGAATAATGGAAACAAGAATAAAAGAACAAATAGAAAACTCACTAGAAGAAACTCAATATGGCTTTAGAAAAGGAGAAGATATATGGCAGAACTTACAGAGAAATGGAACAGACAATGAAATAACGGAAGTAATAAAAACAATGTATGATACAACAAAAAATATAATAATAACAAATAACGAAGAGTCGACTGAGTTTGAAATAAGAAATGGCCTGAAACAAGGGTGCGTGCTGAGCCCTCTGTTATTCGCATTAGTAGTGAACGAAGCAATAAAGAACGCAAAACAAGAAATGAAACCGATGACACTGGGATATTGGAAGATGCAAAAGGTTGAGATATCCGAGCTGCTATTTGCGGACGACATGGCGATAGTAGCAGATTCAGAAGAAAATCTACAGCATAACCTGAACAAGCTAAACAAAGAACTGAACAAGATAAATATGAGAATTAACGTACAGAAGACAAAATCAATGATAATAGGACAAAGTAACAAAAAACATGATATCAGAATAAACGGGCAAAAGATAGAACAAGTCGAAGAATTTAAATACTTGGGAGCAGTAATAGAAAGAAATGGAAAGATAGAAAAAGAAATAAACAATAAAATAGCAAAGGTAGGAAGAATATACAACGGACTAAGGGGAACATTTTTGGAGAAAAGAGAAATAACAGAACATGTAAAGATAGAAGTGGTTAAAAAGGTAATAAACCCCACATTAATATACGGTAGCGAAACTTGGGCACTCACGAACAAAGATAAGAGTAGAATAAACGCAACAGAAATGAGATTCATAAGGAAAGTAGATAAGAAAACAAGAAGAGATAGAATCAGAAATGAGACATTCAGAAATAAATTTAAAATAAAACCAATACTGACAAAAATCAAAGACAGACAATTAGGATGGCTGGGACATATACAAAGGATGACAGAAGAGGAAGACCTAGGAAAACATGGCAAGAGGATATGAAAAAAGTGCCTCGTTTTTTGTTTCACATAAATGATTTGGTTTGACGTTTACGTATCATTCATAAAACATTGTAGTAGTCATAGGTTTTTGAAAAACAAAAAGAAGCGTGGTGTGTTATTTATCTAGGGTGCTGTGCTCGCAATTGTGAAAATGATAGAGCATATTCATATGATGTATTACAGAAGAAGATAGTACGAAAAATGGATGTTACACATTTTGACACATAACCTTATGTGATACGTTAATGCTCTGTTTGTATCTATACCTTTTAAAATCACTGGTATCAACACAATTTTTAAACAAATGCCAATGAAATGTCACTTCCGCATTTATAAATGTCAGCGTTACTATTCTTGGAATGTCAAAAGTGGAGTGATCTTACCCATATGTATATTTATTGACAAATGTCGACACTGTTATAAATATTTTAAGAACGATTCCAGCCTACCTGAATCACAAAAAATTAATACACTATATATTCATTCATTCATTATCTGTAGCCCTTTTTACTTTTCGGTGTCGAGGGAACAGGATATATGTTCCTTGATAATTACTATTGGCAAGGATGCATAGTGGAAAATTAGATGAGGTAAGTTTGTTAGTTCATGTGAATTCTATGTAATCTACACAAAATTTCTAGTTTTCTGGGTATGTTTATGTACAAACAATAAAAATTAGCATTTAAAATGTGCTGTGTTTAAAACATGCTAATAAATATTGAAAAACAATTTCAATTGGAATTTCATTTTGAATCAAATAAATGTCATAATCAGAGATTCGTCATAATTTACAGTTACCAATATAGCCTGAAATAGTAATTTACATTACAAGACCATTACTTGGAAACTATCGGCGAGCACGGTAGTTAACGAGCAAACGAAGAGAGCTTGTTATCCCTGCGAGCCAGTAAAGTTCGAGTAATGGTCGAGTAGATTAGGCCTATTGAGGATACCACTTTAAAAAACTCCCCGAATACTCTACCTATAGGTGGTGTCGAAGCGAGTACAAAGTAAGCGACATCATTTCTTTGCTTGAGTAATAGAAATCGTATATAGCACGGGAAACGAATGTTTGTCGCATCGAACGTAAATAATAATAAAAAAAGCAAAAGCTCGAAAAAAATATATTTCGAGGCCTATGAATTCGAAACGAGCGAATGTATGACAAAAATGCAAGGAACATTTTTTGTAGAGAATTTACTCTTCTTTAATTTTGATAACTACGTATTTTGCTCAAAAGTTGATAGTAATTGAGATATTCACTAATATTAGAAAAAATATAAACATTTTGACCTATTTTGAGCACGGCGGTTAAATCCGGGCCTGTCAAGGGGTGCAAAATTAATATAATATAGTTTCTGAGTCCCAACAAAACGTATTAAAATTTATTCCAGCTTGTCCGGAATTGCTCCCGCTATTAATGTACTTGTCCACTGGCCTATAAGTAGAATACTCCGAGATAGAGGAAAAACATGGGAAGAAGCAAAACACTTAGCAAAAAACAGAAAAGAATGGAAAAAAATTATAGATACGAAATGAAATATAATGTAAGATGTATAAAGTGAAATGTAGAACGTAAACCCGACACCTATTAGGTAAAAGAGGATATGATAATAATAATAATAATAATAATAATTTATTAATTTTGCAATTTTATTCTACATCACTATAATTAGTCAGAATGAATTGAATCACTTAAATGGTCGTTACAAATATATGCACACAGTTTCGCATGTATAAAACAGCGTGTAAACCTTTTTCGATGCCAATATGCAATATATTTACGAATTTTTATAAAAAAATTAACGTATAATTGACACTAACAACTTATTTTCATATTAAATAGCTTCTGTTTTCGCCACGCAACTTGAATTTTATTCTATCACACCTAGAAGTTTGTGCCTCTCACTCGCAGAAAGGTTTACAAAGCTTTTATTTACTCATATAGAAACTTGTTGCAGTGAAAAATAAGTTTTTCTACGACCACCACTAAAAGTAGGCCTGTTAGCGCTAGCTTTTTTCACTAAAAGTGACGTTTTATAATTTAGCGTGTTTAAAGAGATCAGCTGTTTACGTTTAGCACATGTGTTATAAAGTGAAGTGAGGTTATAAAACTACAATTTCGAACAGGAAGTGAGGTTGTAAAGTTATTCTAGTTACTTCTTGCATTAGAGGTAAAGTGTTTTTTAAATAATTAAAGCGTTATGTAATGAAAAGGGTCAGAAGTGTGCTATTATAATTACCTTTGATAACTGACTTTGACAGTACTGAAGAAATATATCTCGTAAATTTTCCGCTTCAAAATCCCGAGTGCGCAGCACGAGGGATTCTTGTTGAGCGGCAAATTTACTTGACAAATTTCTTAGCAAAACATTCTGACAGAAAAAGTCAAAATTTAATCGGCTATTTTAATGCACTTGGGATATTACTGTTGATAATTTGAGATAACGCCTATGGATTTGTAACAGTACTACCAACCTCTACGTTAAACAGTTAACATTTTTAAAATCAACCGCTTAAACTCTTCAGTAAAGTGGGTTGTCTATGCAAACATTTGCAAGAAACAGACTGGCAAATACATTTGTCCGTGATAGTACATATCGGATGTGACAGAGACTTTGTTAGTAGGAGTTCCGCGTGTAACGAGCTCGAGTACGGTTGTGTTTGAGTTTCTTCCGTTAAGTGCGTAGCTGATCCAGTACTTCTTTGATTATTATCATTTTACCTACCAATTAGCAATCAGCTCCACATTACTGAAAGTGGAACGAGTGAGTTCGACGCGCTGCACTGATTGCAGCGCAGTGCCCTATCTCACAAAGATAGCAGTTCTACACGAGACTTGTTTATAAATACTAAAGTGCACACATAAATATGACTGATACAAATAAATTTCTGCTCAGACCTCCGAACATAGTTTGTAAGACGAACAATAGGCGCATTCAGACGACACAACCGTTGAGTGAGCGCTGATCAAGCGCTCAGTTTGAGCGATGCAGGTTTGCTGAATGGCCTTTTTCAATTTACGTTGAGCCAACTGTCAAAGTTGTTTATTTTAACCTATAAATACAGCTGAATGTTTTGTTTTTGTGTTAAGAGTTACAAATCAAATGTAATACGTGAAATAAATAATGTATTTACATTTTTATTCGAATTTCCGAATAAACCAATCTATTATGAGCGATGATACTATCAATAACAAATTAAAGTGTAATATCTTTATATTTTGTTCAAATGAAGGAGTAAACATTATTTGATGAGATTAGTAAGATAAATTAAAGAGTAAATAGTGTAGTAGGAAAGTAGGTAATTATGTAGATACTATCTAACAATAATTACCTAATAATCTTTATTTAAATTTGTTTTGCGCGGTAAACACGTCCATTTTACTGAGCGGTTTCTGATCAGTGAGCGGTTTTGAAATGCGCTACATAAAATGGCGACCGCTACGACTGAGCGGTTAAGTGAGCGGTCGCATTCAGGAAACTTTCACTCAACAGTTGTACAACTGTTGTGTCGTCTGAATGCGCCCAAATGTTACCGCAAATTCAACTACAATGGAATGCCAAGAAATCACAGATAACGACACAAATAACCTCAAACGACCTCTAAGCTCACCAGATGACAGCGACTGTAATAAACGGTATTTATTTAACACTTCCACTTTAATCTCCCAAAATAAATTCCACGCTCTACAATCGGAGAATGAAACAAATTCCTCACAAGCAACCGCTTCCACTTCAAACAACGCTACTGAAAAACCTAAGGTTCCACCGATATTCATACCCAAAGGCACAAACTATCAAAACATAGTTACGGATATTAAATCTACCATTACAGAACCATTCACCACCAACTATAAAGGTAAGGAATTAAAAATTAATTTGACTAGCATAGACGACTACAGAAAACTTACTAAGTTTTATGATGAACATAAAGTTCATTATTATACATACAGGAACCCTGAAAATTCTAACATCTCTGCAATCATTCGAAATGTTCCTATCTCCATAACGGAAGGAGAGATTAAGACTGAATTAGAACACTTAAACTTCCCAGTAATTAAAGCCACGCGACTTTTGAACCGAAATAAGGTTCCTATGCCGATAGTTGCTATTGAACTAACCAAAAATGAGAAAACAAATGATATATTCAACCTGAATAGACTACTATATTGCGTAGTAGCCATTGAACCCAGACGCAAGAACAATGATATCCCTCAGTGCACCAACTGCCAATTGGTGGGGCACACTAAAAACTATTGTCATTTATCTCCAAGATGCGTGAAATGCGCCGGAAATCACCATTACTCACAATGTCAAAAAAAGCGAGACACTGATTCTCCCAAATGCGTAAACTGCGGTGGGGTACATACAGCTAACTATAGAGGATGTCCATACATCAAATCTCACCCGGTAGCCAGACCATTAAACCCTAACGCGATAAGAGGGAAAATTACGTCTAATACAACATACGCATCAGCCCTGTGCCACAATCCCCATGCTCCCAATCTACATATTCCTAACCAAAATAATCAAAAATCAACAAATCAAAACTTCTTTGTGACTAACATCCTCCAATCTATTATCGAAATAATTACACCGCACCTAGAACAAATTAAAGAATTTATCTTATCCCTGATTCCAATGTTATTTCAAAATGGCAGCAAATAATCGAATCCCTATAGACAAGTTAACCCTCTTAAATTGGAACGCCAATGGCATTAAAAACCAAAGATCAATTATTATTTCATTCCTATCCAGACACAATATAGATATTGCATGCATCACTGAAACTCACCTTATTCTAAACGAAAAATTCACGTTACCGGGATATCATATATACCGGAAAGACAGACCAACAGAGGTTGGGTGGGGAGGTAGCGCAATATTAATTTAAAAAAACATAGCTGTTTCTGCAATCACTCTGGAGAACATACACTTTCTAGAAGCTGTTGCTATCAGTATAACAGTAAATGAAAACTCAACTCTCCGAATCGTATCAGCTTACAAAGCACCTAATAGTCAACTCAACCAAAACGAACTCAACCAAATTTTTGAAAACCAACATCCCACGCTCCTTGCAGGAGACCTCAATTGTAAACATACTAACTGGGGATGCAGAGTGACTAACCCCAATGGGATAAAACTTAATAACTTTGCTTCTCAACTGGCACTACAAGTGGCTGCACCCGCTGAATATACTTACTTTCCATATCGATACAACCAACTACCAGATATACTTGACATCATTTTACACAAAAACCTAACTCTACCAATTACTCAGACAGTACTCACGGAACTCGATTCTGATCATCTGCCAGTATTGTTCACCCTCAGTTGTTTACCCTATAACTACCCACACCTCCCAAGATTAATTAACGGATCCATCGACTGGGATAAGTTCCGATCTACTATGGATAATCAGCTAACTTGCCCCACCAACTTAGATTCACATGAGGACATCGATAACGCGGTGATATTGTTCAAAGATGTAATTACGTCAGCAACTCAACAAGCTACTAAAACCACTCGAATACAGCGACACCGATTTGACCAAACTCCTGCGTCACACATACAACAATTAATAAGAGATAAACACACAGCACGTAGACAGTGGCAAAGTACTCGAAATCCAGCAATTAAGACCCAACTAAACAGGCTTATCAGGCTTGTAAAAACCGAATTAGACCAATTTAGAATTTCGTCTTACCAAAACTACATCGAATCTCTTGATCCTGGCGATCCCAACATGTGGAGGGCCACCAAAAGGATACTAAAACAACCAACGTTAATCCCACAACTCCGGTATGATGGTCGTACATATTCAGAAGATTCCGGCAAATGCGAGATCTTCGCAGAGCAGCTGGAAAAAACGTTTACCACTCCATCTACTCAATCTGATACTAATTATCCCGATCAACTCGAATTAAACAAAGATGTTCCTTCTAATATAACACCCACTGATCCAATATCGCCATCTGAAGTTAAATCGTATATTAATAAACTGAAATTCAAAAAAGCTCCAGGAATGGATCTTATACCCAACTTGGTACTTAAAAACTTACCAAACAAATCCATCTGCTATCTAACAGCGATATTCAATGCATGCTTGAGATGTGGATACTTTCCTATTGCTTGGAAAAGAGCAATAATTTTGATGATACCAAAACCTGGCAAGCAGCACGATAATCCTCCGAATTATCGCCCAATCAGCTTATCTACACTCTCAAAACTGTTAGAACGAGCAATACAGTCACGGTTAAGCAAATTCTTGGAGACTAACAACGTTATTCCGGAATTTCAGTTTGGCTTTAGAAACTCCCACTCATCAATTCACCAGATTCTAAGACTCACTGAACTAGTAGAAGAAGGCTTCTAAAGAAAAATGCACACACTCATCGCATTCGTAGACATAGCACAAGCTTTTGACCGGATCTGGATTGATGGGCTTATTCACAAAATAATAATGACAAATATTCCGCCATACTTACTGCAGATATTAATCTCATTCTTATCCGACAGGACTTTTCAAGTAAGAATTAATTCCTTTACTTCTTCAATTCGTCAGATCAATGCAGGTGTTCCTCAAGGTTCAATCCTAGGGCCCACACTATTTAATATATTCATGTCCGACATTCCTTCCCTACCCGGTTCAAGCCTAGCTATGTACGCCGACGACACAGCCATTATCGTACAAGATCATGATATTATTAATGCAGCCTCTAATCTCCAAGAAAACCTAAACCAACTAAACTTATGGTTTAACAAATGGAGGATCACTTTAAACGCCAACAAATGTGAAGCAAAAATCTTTACGCTTCGCCGACCTTTAGATCCCCCAAACTTATTTCTCAACAACTCTAAGATACAATGGAACCCAAAGGACAGTGCTGTGTGATATCTTGGGATATACTTAGATAGAAAGCTAAACTGGAATCTACACGTTAATAAAAAGCTATCTGAATCATACGCAAGGCTGAGTATGCTATACCCCATAATCAACAAAAAATCTCCCCTTAAAATTAAATGTGGTATCTTAATCTATACGTCCTTGATAAGACCTTTATTTACCTACGGATGCAGCGTTTGGAGTGCTACTTCTAAGACCAACCTGAACAAGCTCCAAGTTATTCAAAATAAAGTACTGAGAATGATAACCAATGCAGAATGGTTCGTCAGAAACTCACAGTTGCACAGGGAGACCGGCATCTCAACGATTCAACAGCACATCAAAAAAATATCAAGAAAATGTTACGACAACATACACCAATGCGACGGTGCAAAATTCTACACCCCAGGTAAAAGAACGGTGCACACCAGATTGAAAAGAAAATTACCAATAGATCTACTAAGTAGTGACAGTGAATAAATCTTTAAACAATAACAAAACAGTCTAGTTAACTCTTACGTGGTGAACCTCTAAACAATGATATAAGCAAAGAATATAGATCTATATTCTTTGATATAAGTTATGTCAAATGAACCTAGTGAGTAGTGCGCGTAGTTCGAAAAAACTATGAATAAACTCTGCCGTGAATAGCAGTTTATGCTGGACTGGCATTATACAAATTAAAAAGTGCATTCTGTATATTCGAGTATTTCTCGAGAACGCGAAGCGTTCGAGCGAAATACTCCAATTATACAGAATGCACGCGGGGAATATTGCAAGACTATTCCTAGACATGGCATCCTTTGTATACCACACTATTAATTCTTAAAGAGTTTTCAGTTTTCTTTCTGAAATTTCTTGTGTACCTAGCTGGTTTGCTCTTCTTCCCGCAAATACTCGACATTGCACTTGTGCAAATACCCGGGTATTGCACTAGTGCAAAATATTCGCTGTATTCGACTCTGATTGCTTCAAATTTTGAAAATTGATGGGATTGGTTTATATTATCTGAGGGGAATAGTCAAATATATTTCACGTTACAAACTATTTTGTCAAGGCAGTTCACATCAGTTGCAAAAATGCCTTTGAAGTGTTGTGTACCTAGGTGCAAGTCATATTAACTACACCTCATCAGTTACTTTATATATTAGAACATTCAAGCTTGCATCGAATGAAACAGTGACACAAAAATGGTAACAAGTCTTGAATTGAGAGGACCGGCGAATTAGAAAGACTAGACTAGTCTTGTTTGTGAAAAGTACATTAAACCAATATAAACGTTGATAAGATGAAGAGACTTGTTCTGACTGCAATACCACTAGCTTCCAAGCAAGTTTATTTGAAGAAATTACTGTTTTAGATGAAGTCAAAATTAGTAGCGATTTACTTACAATTGAGAATTATATACATACCCACTAGGAATTGTTTTTAAATCAAATATTACAGTGAAATGACACACTACTGTGTAAATAACAACGATTTTAAAGATTTTATTCAACTGGCATGTATCAGAATGACGTGATTGTCCATTTAGTGATCAAAACTAGTAACTGTTTTTACATTTCACCAAAGTTCAGGGGAGAATTTCCAGAAAAATATCTACTTTGACACTCAATGAGAAATATTGGCATTAATTGTCATTTTTAAATTCCAACCTGCCGTCATGCAGATGTGGAAACCTCTACAAAACAAAATACAGAATCTCTAGTACAAAAATTGAATGCATATGCATTAAAAAAGTAAGTTTTTGTGTTCACTGAATGGCCTATAGTGTTAGCAGATTTTATTTCAGTATAAAAAAATGTCTTTGTGGCAAATGTTTACAAAGCGTCAATATTATACCAAGAAGAACTTAATAAATTAATGGAAAACTATCAACAAACTGAAAATTTGCACATTTTTCAACATTATATTGTGCTTCTGCTGTTGGATCATCTGTTAGGTCTGTTTATTAAAGCTGAAGGGGTCAGTTTGATCATTCCAAATCGGAATCTTCATCAGATTCGGATGATTCTGCTAACGAAATTTCTACAAGAGGAACGCCAATCACACAATGTTCTCCTATATATTTCACCCAATCACTCCTAGTAAGAGATTCACAGTGCTTAATGCAGTTTCTCCACTTATCAGCAACGCATTTGCTCAAGACTTCCTTCCAAACCTTTCTGACTTTTTCTTTTGAATTTGAGGCTGACATTATTAACTTATGTCGTTTTTTACTGAATTCCCGTATAAGTTCAATGGTGTTGTAAATGCAGTAGTAGGGAGGAAGCCTTAGAACATGGATGTTGTTTTGCTTTAGAAACTCATCAATTATATAATTTATGTTGAAATTATTCAGGTTGGTTTTAATTAGATTCCAAAGTTGTTGTTTTTTCATTTTTATCAAAATTAATTTTGTTTTTATACCTACAGCTAGGCCTGGAGAGTTTTCTATTTGAAATAGTAGTTGTGTCTCTCCCCTAACAGTGATAAGGAGCATTATCCATAGCGATAACACATTTACCCCCAATGTTAGTTAGATCAGACACCAACTGATTTTCTACCCACTTTTGAAAAATAACGCTGTTCATATTTTTGTGGTAATCTCGATGTTCAATTCACGAGTCTAAAAGAATTTCACACCCTGGTAGGAAATCATCACAATGAACTCACTGTGAACTCTTACCTTCTGATTTCAATATCTTATTATTAGTACACCTATCATCATCTTTCAACCATATCCCATTCATATCATGCTTTCGATCGGCATGTCCTGGTTTCATTTAGGTAAATAAAGTCACTTCTTGTCATCAGTATTCAGTATATTCCAAATATTTTTCAAGAATTTGAGCTTGCTTACAACAGATATTTTGAATCAGTCGTGTATTTTTTGGAATCATTTTTTTATATTTGTACCCCATTGACTTCAATAGTTTGTAAAGTTTTGTATAGCCCCCTGTGTATTCCAAATTCAATATAGCATGGTCTAATAAAGTTTGAAGAGTAAAATGCTAGTTGTTTCGTGGCATGTATTTGCAAATTCTTCGGCCCAGTTGGAATTTCAAAAATGAATTATCCAAGTAGTTATGTCTTGGCTCTGTTGTAAGTTTTTCTACAGTCTAAACATTAGATTTTAAATATTTATAAACAGCGCTGATTGAAATCTAAAAATTAGTCAAAGGTGTTAACAATAATACAGTATATTATAAGCTCAATTATTTACAGAAAAAAATGTCCAACTTTTTCAATTATTTCGAAATTATTTGTGCCTTTGCACACGTTTTTAAATTCTTCAAAGCAGCTTCTAGCGGCTGTTTTTATTTAACATTCATGATATTATTCATTAATCGGAAATCAATTTGACTTAAATTAAGCTTTATTTTGACTGACATAAGTTACTATCAAGAATTATGAACGTTTTTGTATCTCTATTGATACATTTTAAATTTCCCTCCATGCAAGATGGAAACTTTGAACATTTCAAATTACAAATAACATGATGCCAATATAAATGTAGTGTCTTGCCTAGTTTCAAAACGACTATATGTAAAATGTTAACAAATTGTATATCTGCTCGTAACACCTTGCTTGTGTCCTATAATTTTACAACTTGTTTAATCATCTCGAACCACGTATCTCATGAGACATTGGTGACTAGTTGGATGAAAGCAAATTTCTACATATTTTGCAATAAAACTTGGATTTAATGATATGGCGTGCTCTGCTGAAGAGTAAGTGTACTACAACTGCTTCCGTTCACCCAAAACAGAATAAAACACAGTTTTATGGTAAAAATCTTCTTTTGACTAAAAAAACAATGCTCAAAACAGCAACTGCAAGAAATAAAGCTGTCTTTATTGAGTATATTAGTAAAGCCACCAGTGACTCGTTTTTTTAAAGCAGGTAACCATAGGTTTTCATTTGTACGAATAACAATAATGTCAACAAAATGTTTCAATTATTTAAAATCTTGATAATTTGTACTTTTCTTGGTTGTAGAAAAAAAATCGTTACTATTTAGCATGAAACTGGAATCACGCCTTGGAAATTTTTACTCACATTCACGGCCTGATTTTCAAATATTACTAACGTTCATAACAGGAGCCGCCGTCACCGTGGCCCGATTGTTTTCACGTCACATGCCCATCCCTAATGCAAATCTTTTTAATTCGTTATATTCATCAAATTAAAAATACCGATAGGGCCGCAATTATATATAACAGCAATGAGATAACATGAACAAGAATATAACACGTATTGCTTGAGTAAGAAAGAGATAAACATAATAGCAAATATTCGAGAAGGCTTGACGATTAATTTAATTATGACATTTGTCAACTAAACATGCCTACTACTATATTTTTTTCGTATGGCCATCTCTTTCTTACTCAAGCATTCTATTTTGTTATTCATGTTATCTCATTGCTGTTATACCAGAGAGATTTTTCTTACTACGAACACGGCAGACGATATGTCGAATTTACAAATGCCGAGAATTTAACTTTGACAGTTCGCGTATTTTGTCAGTAGATAATATCTGCTGTCATTTCTATCTTAAAATCGATAACTACGAAGCAACGGAACAGTGCAAATTGTAAAATGGTATTATCAGGGTCCAACGGTCCTGGAAATTGAAAATTCTTTCACAAAATTTGAAAATAGGCGTTCTTTATCGTTATCAACGTTACATGGAGTTATTTCAAATTTTGGAAACTTTGGATGTGTTTCTCCCCAAAAGCACAAAAGCCCTAATGTTCCCAATGAAGACAGGTATTTAAAAGAGGTTTGTATTACCGCTAATGACTATCCAGACTATTTATTTAAATAAATTGCAAAACTAGTAGATTTAGCTGCGATATTCTTCCCGTTGGTCATTTCAGAAGTATGGAATTTTGTGAAACTGTGACAGATATGCCTAAAACTTCCTCTGAAAAGTCGTTTTCACTACAACAAACGATTTGAAGAACTGCGTTTAAAAATTAACAAGGTTGTTCAGAGTACTAGCACTAATACGTTTCTATGATCGCTTAGGATATTGTTTAGCGCAAGAAGGCAGGCTCTTTGAACAAGAGCTAATTTAAACTTTTTGAATTTTGTTGTTTGAAATAAAAATAGTTTTATTTTTGTTTGCATCTTTTTTTACTGAATTAGTTTGTTCGGAAGAAATTATTTCTTTCTTCAGAATGCGTTTTACTTTAAGAACTACCTTCTTTTACTGTACTGTACTCTAAAAATCCTGTTTTTCAACTCTGAATTTATCACCTGAATTAATCACAGAATAACAGTACCTCATACATTCTATCTGTGATATAATAATTAATTTATAGTAATTTACGATACAAGTAACGTTATCAAGGTTTTTACATTACAAGAGAATAGTTTGAATGAACGAGCGACGTTAGGAGCGAGTTCTTTAAAATTCTCGAGTAATGTAGAAAGCGAATAACGTTACGTATATCGTAACACGGTTTATTTTATCCTAAAATACTAATCTTGAAAAAATAGGAAAAATGGTTATTAATGACACAACAGCGAGTGGTGGTATCACTAGTAAAATAAAAACTCAATACTGTATTGGTGGTAGCACTGTCAGGTTATGTTAAATTTGAGATTTTCAGGTTAACTTTTGCGTCAGTTTGTGTCAAATAACAAACAAAACCTAACCTACTAACATCGAATTTGACATAGACTGACAATACATTTCAGTGCTGTCAACATGTGATTAATGCTAATAAAGTATCGTTATGTTATTTTTCTTAACAACACTAGTGTTGTTAAATGCATCTTAACGCAACTCGTTGCGAAGGAGATATTGTCATAATAACATAATAGGATAAAATAAAAAAAATTACACTAGGCGTCTGCGTTGAACAATTACTTAAACAATCAACGCAGACGACCCGTGGATTAATATCAGAGTACCTTAGACCGACTATCCATCGGTCTTGGCGTATTTTTAGGCAATCGTAAATTCGCCTTGATTTACTCGTGTTCGCAGTTCATGAATTTTCACTGTATATGATTATGGCCCCATCCGTATAATAATTTATTAGTTATTTCTAACAGCTAACATAGAACAGCTAGTACTGCTAAATGTATTTGCTGCTTAATTTTAGTAGTAATAATCTTTATCGCTACAATTTCATTTGCACTCTGTTACACACACGGTTTTAGAATATGCTGTACATAATTATTTGTAGGTTGCAGAGTTTCGCAATGAATTTGAATCTTCCGAGGAGGAGGAAGAATCTGTCTAGAAATTTATTTAAAGCAACAAAAAGTGCACCAGCAACATGTTAATATTCATAATAACATAATAGCACATACGTCCAGAAATCTGTAGAGTGCAATAGCATCGGTTCCATTTGTGGCATTTTTATGATGCGGCTTTTTCAGCCAGTTCAAGTATATTCCATGCTGTTCCATGTTGGGGCTGTTCATGGCTGCTTCTCGTGGCGTCTTTTGGCGAAATAAAGGTATTCTGAAACAGGGAGTTTTTAAAATTAATATTCTTGCTTTTCACTTGTGTATATGCTTCAGCAATTACATATTTGTAAACAATAATAAAATGTGCTGGGTTGACCTTGTTTAAATATTTAGGTTTAAGCAGATGTTTGGAATACATATTTGCTTTGTAAATCAGTATTTAATTTTCTGGTAAGTTAAAGGCGTTTGAAAAGTTAAGAGTTCAGTACGAGTGAAGGGCGGGAAGTAATTTCATTTGCCAACTTTCACACAGGCTGAAGCCTAGGACGGCAAATTGGTGATTAATGATTATACAATTTTTTACTCAAAATATTTAACCTTCCATCACGCGGTTTAAGCCTGTGAGTCCATGAAGTACATAAATGTATCTATCACTTAAAATAGTATATTATGATACGAGTTTTATAAGAAGCATTTTGTAGCACGCACGGATTTAGGGTACGACGAGCGAAGCGAGGAGTGCCCTAAAGGAGTAAGTGCTACAAAATGCCTTATAAACGAGGTATCATACAGTATTTTATCGACTTTGCCACTTTTTTAAGCAAAAAAATGAAAATGTTTAGTATTTTTATTATAGCATCGCTTTGTGTCTATTACGATACGCAAACGCGTATCGTAATAGCCTCAGTACGAACGCAAAGTAGATAATAGATATTAACGATACAAGTTTGATTATGAGCATCTTAACGACACGAGTTAGATTGCCAAAAACGAGGCGGTGAGCCGAGTTTTGCGGCAATCAAACGAATCTCGTTAAGTGCCATAAGCAAACGAGTATTGTTCAATATTTTATCTTCATCAATAAATTCTGGTTCAACGTATTGTTTTATACAAAGAGAGTGCGGTAATGTTCATTACCACACTGAGTGCGGTAATATCTATCCATTACCGCACTGAGTGCGGTAATATCCATTACCGCACTCAGTGCGGTAATGAAGATCTTAACGATACTAAAATTAATTTGGTTAAGAGTCTATAACAACACTGATGAAGATAAAAATATTTATTTAACTATACAGTCAGACCTCGCCATTCGCGGCTTTGTAGTTCGCTGATTTGATTTTACGCGGGGCACCTTTGTGCTCCATTTTTTTGCCGTTCGCGGATATTTGATTTGCCGTTCGCGGATGGAATTGCCAACGTTAACTGTTTCAACTTTCACACACCGGTCTTATGAAGGCCACTAATCTGACGTTAACTTTAATTTGCTGTTAAAATAAACAAAAGCGCATAAAAGTGTGTTTACTAATGAAAAATATGTCATAAGCGCCAACGTTTTGATGAGCTTTTGTTTATTTTAACAGCGATTTAAAGTTAACGTCAGGTTAGTGACCTTCATACCGGCCGTAAGTAAATAAAGTAGACGTATGCGGTTTATGTCATGAACACCTAAATAACATTATTTATCACGAACTTGTAAACACACTTATCGAGCCTATTTCTTTGAATCCCTTACTACCAAATTGGACCTGAAATAAATTTTAAAATTATAACTTGAATAAACAAATGGACATTCGAGCTCTAGATTCAAGTGGCAGACTTCTGTTACGTATGGAATTTTAGTTTGTATAAGCACGTTTATGTATTTTTGAATTTTTTGAGATTGCATAGTATAAATAAATCTAGTTTATGGAACCTAACCCCGTTTTAATCATTTATGTGTTTACTTGCGCATCGCGGTTTTTTGCTTCGCGGCATTCTTCTGGAACGTAACCCCCGCGAACGGCGAGGTCTGACTGTACATGCTTTAAGGTACCTACAAGGGACATTACAGGAAATGTTTTCATGTAATCTAAGCATTGTTTACATTTTTCATTTTTCCGTAAAATTTACATAACTTTTTGTAAAATTTTTAAATTATTTCTGCTGCTTAAATTAGTCACTCTTTTGCATACAAATCTGTCCATGATTTGTGTAATTATTTATGCTAATTTTAGAAAAATAGTTATCTCCAGTATTTGAAAATTATGATTTCTTGTAAAACTTCAGTGGTTTAACTTCATGCCAAAGAAAGTTAAAAAATTTTGCTAGTGTCGTCTGTGCACCATGATACATTTGTGAAATCACTGGAGCAAATGCAAAATCAGAAGTTGTTATATTTTATAATATTACTAAGACGGGGGAGGAGGATAGATGTGGTTGATAGAACGATTACTTTGTATGTTGTTAGGAACACTCGTTGGCCATGGTGATATTTTATAGGTTGATAAACAATGCTACAATCAACGTGTTTATTGAGTTACTTTTAAGTAATATGATTGCGAGAGCAGCCTGATGCTCCCCCACACAAAGGATGGTACTGCAAGTATTGCAAAGAAAGAACATACTACTATTGCAAGTTTTGTCGCAGCTGGTTGTGTATAAGTAGATCATATTGTCTTGCTTCTTTAATATTTTTAGTTGAAGTAGTATGTATATAATAATAATAATAATAATAATAATAAACTTTATTGATGCGCTCATACAAGAAGCAAATACACATGAGTACACAAAAAAAAACTAATCAATTGCAAAAGCACATCAACCACAAGGCGAGATTCAGTTTTGGTTAACCCTACTCCTGCTCTACCATCTAAACCTTGAGAAAAAAAAGAACAAAATGACACAGAATGAATTCCTAACCCTAAAACAAACCTTATAAAAACTAAAGATATCCTGTGACGGTGAAACAAAAAATATTTAACGCTGAAAAGATGTACTGCTATCCAAACAAACAAAATATGGCATTAACTTGTGGACAGTTCGGTAAACAAGTTATTGTTTTTGCAAAAGGTCTAAATACAATTTTGATTTAAATAATGTAGAACTGTAGACTTTAAGATTAAAAGGTAAACTGTTATACATTGCATATATCTGAAACGAGAATGACCGCTCGAATAAGGTTGTTTTATGGAGAGGTGGTGAAATTTGGCCTCTAAATCTAGTAGAAATATTATGAACATCAGTTCTAAAGGTAATCTTATTGTATAAATAAGGAGGTTTCTTGTTTGATAAAATTTGATGAAAGAGACATTGGGACTGCAGTATTCTACGATTTTGCATTGTCAGCCAACCTGCATCAACTAGCTTGTAAGATATACGCTCATATTTTCTAATGCCGTATATAAATCTCAAGCAAGCATTTTGAATCTTTTGAATTCTATGGGTGGTAATGGCGTCTAATGCTGAGTGATACACAGGAACACAATAATTGAATTGCGAAAGAACAAAAGCTTCGCACAATTTTTTTTTAGTTTTTGCAGTTTAAATATGACCTATGAGGATAGAGCTTTCTAAGATGTTGGTAACTCTGAAAAATATATTTGGATATTTGATCTCTATAACGGAAAGTATTGTCTAGCGTTAAACCTAGACTTTTGGCTTTAGTCACGAAAGGAATTTTAACATTATTAATATTAATGTTAGCAATATTAACTAAATTATGGCAGATATTTTTATTACCGAACAGTAACGCGGCAGATTTGTCGGGGTTTATCTTAAGTGAGTGTTTAACGGAAACATCATAGATATACTGCAGATCCAAATTTATTTCATCAACAGCATTCCTCCAGTTTGCTGCTTTAAATGAATGGTATAATTGAGTATCATCCGCATAAATATGAATTTTTGAGAATTTAACATGTTGCATAAACACAGATGTATATATTGAAAACAACAAGGGGCCCAAAATTGATCCCTGTGGAACTCCTTGACCTACTGATAGTGAACCAGACATATTATTGTCCAAACTGACAGATTGTGTTCGATTACAAAGATAGCTTGCGATTAAAGAGGTAGCAGCATGACCAACCCCCAGGTATTTTAGAATCATGATAAGAGTTTCGTGATTCACTGTGTCAAATGCCTTGCTTTAATCTAACAACACAAGTGCAGTGACCTTGCCCTCGTCCGTGGCACCTAAAATATCGTCAGTTACTTTTAGCAAAGCAGTAGTACAGCTATAGCCAGATCGAAAACCAGATTGCACCGGAGGTAAAACATTATTATTATTAATGAAAGTGTTAAGTTGAAAGTGAATAACTTTTTCAAATAGTTTGGACAACGTCGGAAGAAGACTAATGGGACGTAGGTCATTAATTTTGGTCGGTTGCTTATTTTTAGGAAGTGGCATGACAATTGCATGTTTCCAACACTGGGGGAAAATATTGCTAATAATACAAGAGTTAATAATATGGGTGACGTAGGGTATTATAACCGGACAACACAGCTTTAACATAGTTATATTAATATTATCATTACCAAATGCATTTGATTTGATTTTATTCATAATTTGGAATACAGTTGTGGTATCAACCGGAGAAAAGGTAAAATTTAAATTTTTGTAGGTGGTCTCTTTATAAATGTCGAGAGGGACTGTATGTCCATTATTATTAACAGTGGGAATACCATTTACAAAGTAATCGTTGATCATGTTAAGATCCTTCAGATTTTCTGGTATAACGGTATGTTTTTCTCTGCTAAGGCCGAGAATATTTAAATGTTTCCATAAAGCGGTGCTATCACGATTAGATGATACAAAATTAAAATATGCTTTCTTTTCATTCTTTAATGAGAGGGTAGATAAATTTCGCAAAGATTTATAGTACTCCCAGTGCTGAAGTAATTTAGTTTTTCGAAATCTGGCTTTAGCCTTATCTCTTAACGACATAAGGTATTTTAAGATGTCAGTTATCCAGGGGGCATATGATTTAGTGAAGTTACAGGTTTTAAGAGGAGCATGTTTATCAAACAACTGCAAAATCATTTCATTAAATAATCGCAATTTTTCGTTAACGTCAGGTGATCGAAATATGTAATGAAAAGGCATAGCGTTAAGGTCAGCCTGAAATAAGTCAAGATTAATTTTTTTGAAATTACGAAACGTTATTTTTGATGCAATTTGGGCAGGTACATCGATTTTAATATCACAAAACACAAGATCATGGTCAGCTAGATGACAATCAATTACACCGCTATCAACAACTAATGAATTATCAGATACAAATATTATATCGATAAGCGAAGCAGAATTGTTTGATACCCTTGTAGGTTGATTAATAATTTGATAAAAACCAAGAGATTCGAGTAAATTTTGCATGTATGCTGTAGAGGTTTTTAAGAAAAACTTAAGCCAAACTAATTGCATGGCCAAAGTAGTACAAAACCATAATTCAAGTCTTGTGATAGAAAATTATCAACGCACAGAGAATCCGCCATTTTATTTACAGTATTTTGACTTCGAATCTGTAATCACCTGCTTCGAAAACCCCTGTATACCAATTTTGGTCTGCTGATTTTTCACATGTGGCCGCCATACTGAATCTGCCATTTTTTATAGTAATTTTGATTTCATATTTGTAATCAGCCACGTAAAATCTCCCTGTATACTAATTTTTGTTTGAGTCTAAGTTTATATGAGGTTTTGCTTCAGCCCACAATACTAGATATGCAGAATCAGCGTACTCAAATGTATATATTTACCAATTTTAGCTTTATACTTTGTTTTAAGAAATTTTAACTGATATTGGGCTATTTACCCTGGACTAGAAAATACAAATACGAAAAGACAACTTGGAAATACCATACATCTCAACGGTGGATATTTTCGTCTGAAGAATGTCCTATATAATCTTTGTAGTGAAAAAATATTGTTTTTACGTAGTCCGTACCCCGCTTTTTAAATTAAAATATTATAAATTTGAACATATAATATATAATAGAGCAATTTCAAATCGCAATTTTATACAAATAAACGTTTCGGAATTTATAGTTTACTGCTTACAACACTGATATTAATTTCATTTCTTA